>OZ035835.1:9058983-9258983 GCA_964034765.1 Knipowitschia caucasica | reverse complement strand
GGGGGGGGGGGGGGGGGGGGGGGGGGGGGGGGGGGGGGGGGGGGGGGGGGGGGGGGGGGGGGGGGGGGGGGGGGGGGGGGGGGGGGGGGGGGGGGGGGGGGGGGGGGGGGGGGGGGGGGGGGGGGGGGGGGGGGGGGGGGGGGGGGGGGGGGGGGGGGGGGGGGGGGGGGGGGGGGGGGGGGGGGGGGGGGGGGGGGGGGGGTGGGGGGGGGGGGGGGGGGGGGGGGGGGGGGGGGGGGGGGGGGGGGGGGGGGGGGGGGGGGGGGGGGGGGGGGGGGGGGGGGGGGGGGGGGGGGGGGGGGGGGGGGGGGGGGGGGGGGGGGGGGGGGGGGGGGGGGGGGGGGGGGGGGGGGGGGGGGGGGGGGGGGGGGGGGGGGGGGGGGGGGGGGGGGGGGGGGGGGGGGGGGGGGGGGGGGGGGGGGGGGGGGGGGGGGGGGGGGGGGGGGGGGGGGGGGGGGGGGGGGGGGGGGGGGGGGGGGGGGGGGGGGGGGGGGGGGGGGGGGGGGGGGGGGGGGGGGGGGGGGGGGGGGGGGGGGGGGGGGGGGGGGGGGGGGGGGGGGGGGGGGGGGGGGGGGGGGGGGGGGGGGGGGGGGGGGGGGGGGGGGGGGGGGGGGGGGGGGGGGGGGGGGGGGGGGGGGGGGGGGGGGGGGGGGGGGGGGGGGGGGGGGGGGGGGGGGGGGGGGGGGGGGGGGGGGGGGGGGGGGGGGGGGGGGGGGGGGGGGGGGGGGGGGGGGGGGGGGGGGGGGGGGGGGGGGGGGGGGGGGGGGGGGGGGGGGGGGGGGGGGGGGGGGGGGGGGGGGGGGGGGGGGGGGGGGGGGGGGGGGGGGGGGGGGGGGGGGGGGGGGGGGGGGGGGGGGGGGGGGGGGGGGGGGGGGGGGGGGGGGGGGGGGGGGGGGGGGGGGGGGGGGGGGGGGGGGGGGGGGGGGGGGGGGGGGGGGGGGGGGGGGGGGGGGGGGGGGGGGGGGGGGGGGGGGGGGGGGGGGGGGGGGGGGGGGGGGGGGGGGGGGGGGGGGGGGGGGGGGGGGGGGGGGGGGGGGGGGGGGGGGGGGGGGGGGGGGGGGGGGGGGGGGGGGGGGGGGGGGGGGGGGGGGGGGGGGGGGGGGGGGGGGGGGGGGGGGGGGGGGGGGGGGGGGGGGGGGGGGGGGGGGGGGGGGGGGGGGGGGGGGGGGGGGGGGGGGGGGGGGGGGGGGGGGGGGGGGGGGGGGGGGGGGGGGGGGGGGGGGGGGGGGGGGGGGGGGGGGGGGGGGGGGGGGGGGGGGGGGGGGGGGGGGGGGGGGGGGGGGGGGGGGGGGGGGGGGGGGGGGGGGGGGGGGGGGGGGGGGGGGGGGGGGGGGGGGGGGGGGGGGGGGGGGGGGGGGGGGGGGGGGGGGGGGGGGGGGGGGGGGGGGGGGGGGGGGGGGGGGGGGGGGGGGGGGGGGGGGGGGGGGGGGGGGGGGGGGGGGGGGGGGGGGGGGGGGGGGGGGGGGGGGGGGGGGGGGGGGGGGGGGGGGGGGGGGGGGGGGGGGGGGGGGGGGGGGGGGGGGGGGGGGGGGGGGGGGGGGGGGGGGGGGGGGGGGGGGGGGGGGGGGGGGGGGGGGGGGGGGGGGGGGGGGGGGGGGGGGGGGGGGGGGGGGGGGGGGGGGGGGGGGGGGGGGGGGGGGGGGGGGGGGGGGGGGGGGGGGGGGGGGGGGGGGGGGGGGGGGGGGGGGGGGGGGGGGGGGGGGGGGGGGGGGGGGGGGGGGGGGGGGGGGGGGGGGGGGGGGGGGGGGGGGGGGGGGGGGGGGGGGGGGGGGGGGGGGGGGGGGGGGGGGGGGGGGGGGGGGGGGGGGGGGGGGGGGGGGGGGGGGGGGGGGGGGGGGGGGGGGGGGGGGGGGGGGGGGGGGGGGGGGGGGGGGGGGGGGGGGGGGGGGGGGGGGGGGGGGGGGGGGGGGGGGGGGGGGGGGGGGGGGGGGGGGGGGGGGGGGGGGGGGGGGGGGGGGGGGGGGGGGGGGGGGGGGGGGGGGGGGGGGGGGGGGGGGGGGGGGGGGGGGGGGGGGGGGGGGGGGGGGGGGGGGGGGGGGGGGGGGGGGGGGGGGGGGGGGGGGGGGGGGGGGGGGGGGGGGGGGGGGGGGGGGGGGGGGGGGGGGGGGGGGGGGGGGGGGGGGGGGGGGGGGGGGGGGGGGGGGGGGGGGGGGGGGGGGGGGGGGGGGGGGGGGGGGGGGGGGGGGGGGGGGGGGGGGGGGGGGGGGGGGGGGGGGGGGGGGGGGGGGGGGGGGGGGGGGGGGGGGGGGGGGGGGGGGGGGGGGGGGGGGGGGGGGGGGGGGGGGGGGGGGGGGGGGGGGGGGGGGGGGGGGGGGGGGGGGGGGGGGGGGGGGGGGGGGGGGGGGGGGGGGGGGGGGGGGGGGGGGGGGGGGGGGGGGGGGGGGGGGGGGGGGGGGGGGGGGGGGGGGGGGGGGGGGGGGGGGGGGGGGGGGGGGGGGGGGGGGGGGGGGGGGGGGGGGGGGGGGGGGGGGGGGGGGGGGGGGGGGGGGGGGGGGGGGGGGGGGGGGGGGGGGGGGGGGGGGGGGGGGGGGGGGGGGGGGGGGGGGGGGGGGGGGGGGGGGGGGGGGGGGGGGGGGGGGGGGGGGGGGGGGGGGGGGGGGGGGGGGGGGGGGGGGGGGGGGGGGGGGGGGGGGGGGGGGGGGGGGGGGGGGGGGGGGGGGGGGGGGGGGGGGGGGGGGGGGGGGGGGGGGGGGGGGGGGGGGGGGGGGGGGGGGGGGGGGGGGGGGGGGGGGGGGGGGGGGGGGGGGGGGGGGGGGGGGGGGGGGGGGGGGGGGGGGGGGGGGGGGGGGGGGGGGGGGGGGGGGGGGGGGGGGGGGGGGGGGGGGGGGGGGGGGGGGGGGGGGGGGGGGGGGGGGGGGGGGGGGGGGGGGGGGGGGGGGGGGGGGGGGGGGGGGGGGGGGGGGGGGGGGGGGGGGGGGGGGGGGGGGGGGGGGGGGGGGGGGGGGGGGGGGGGGGGGGGGGGGGGGGGGGGGGGGGGGGGGGGGGGGGGGGGGGGGGGGGGGGGGGGGGGGGGGGGGGGGGGGGGGGGGGGGGGGGGGGGGGGGGGGGGGGGGGGGGGGGGGGGGGGGGGGGGGGGGGGGGGGGGGGGGGGGGGGGGGGGGGGGGGGGGGGGGGGGGGGGGGGGGGGGGGGGGGGGGGGGGGGGGGGGGGGGGGGGGGGGGGGGGGGGGGGGGGGGGGGGGGGGGGGGGGGGGGGGGGGGGGGGGGGGGGGGGGGGGGGGGGGGGGGGGGGGGGGGGGGGGGGGGGGGGGGGGGGGGGGGGGGGGGGGGGGGGGGGGGGGGGGGGGGGGGGGGGGGGGGGGGGGGGGGGGGGGGGGGGGGGGGGGGGGGGGGGGGGGGGGGGGGGGGGGGGGGGGGGGGGGGGGGGGGGGGGGGGGGGGGGGGGGGGGGGGGGGGGGGGGGGGGGGGGGGGGGGGGGGGGGGGGGGGGGGGGGGGGGGGGGGGGGGGGGGGGGGGGGGGGGGGGGGGGGGGGGGGGGGGGGGGGGGGGGGGGGGGGGGGGGGGGGGGGGGGGGGGGGGGGGGGGGGGGGGGGGGGGGGGGGGGGGGGGGGGGGGGGGGGGGGGGGGGGGGGGGGGGGGGGGGGGGGGGGGGGGGGGGGGGGGGGGGGGGGGGGGGGGGGGGGGGGGGGGGGGGGGGGGGGGGGGGGGGGGGGGGGGGGGGGGGGGGGGGGGGGGGGGGGGGGGGGGGGGGGGGGGGGGGGGGGGGGGGGGGGGGGGGGGGGGGGGGGGGGGGGGGGGGGGGGGGGGGGGGGGGGGGGGGGGGGGGGGGGGGGGGGGGGGGGGGGGGGGGGGGGGGGGGGGGGGGGGGGGGGGGGGGGGGGGGGGGGGGGGGGGGGGGGGGGGGGGGGGGGGGGGGGGGGGGGGGGGGGGGGGGGGGGGGGGGGGGGGGGGGGGGGGGGGGGGGGGGGGGGGGGGGGGGGGGGGGGGGGGGGGGGGGGGGGGGGGGGGGGGGGGGGGGGGGGGGGGGGGGGGGGGGGGGGGGGGGGGGGGGGGGGGGGGGGGGGGGGGGGGGGGGGGGGGGGGGGGGGGGGGGGGGGGGGGGGGGGGGGGGGGGGGGGGGGGGGGGGGGGGGGGGGGGGGGGGGGGGGGGGGGGGGGGGGGGGGGGGGGGGGGGGGGGGGGGGGGGGGGGGGGGGGGGGGGGGGGGGGGGGGGGGGGGGGGGGGGGGGGGGGGGGGGGGGGGGGGGGGGGGGGGGGGGGGGGGGGGGGGGGGGGGGGGGGGGGGGGGGGGGGGGGGGGGGGGGGGGGGGGGGGGGGGGGGGGGGGGGGGGGGGGGGGGGGGGGGGGGGGGGGGGGGGGGGGGGGGGGGGGGGGGGGGGGGGGGGGGGGGGGGGGGGGGGGGGGGGGGGGGGGGGGGGGGGGGGGGGGGGGGGGGGGGGGGGGGGGGGGGGGGGGGGGGGGGGGGGGGGGGGGGGGGGGGGGGGGGGGGGGGGGGGGGGGGGGGGGGGGGGGGGGGGGGGGGGGGGGGGGGGGGGGGGGGGGGGGGGGGGGGGGGGGGGGGGGGGGGGGGGGGGGGGGGGGGGGGGGGGGGGGGGGGGGGGGGGGGGGGGGGGGGGGGGGGGGGGGGGGGGGGGGGGGGGGGGGGGGGGGGGGGGGGGGGGGGGGGGGGGGGGGGGGGGGGGGGGGGGGGGGGGGGGGGGGGGGGGGGGGGGGGGGGGGGGGGGGGGGGGGGGGGGGGGGGGGGGGGGGGGGGGGGGGGGGGGGGGGGGGGGGGGGGGGGGGGGGGGGGGGGGGGGGGGGGGGGGGGGGGGGGGGGGGGGGGGGGGGGGGGGGGGGGGGGGGGGGGGGGGGGGGGGGGGGGGGGGGGGGGGGGGGGGGGGGGGGGGGGGGGGGGGGGGGGGGGGGGGGGGGGGGGGGGGGGGGGGGGGGGGGGGGGGGGGGGGGGGGGGGGGGGGGGGGGGGGGGGGGGGGGGGGGGGGGGGGGGGGGGGGGGGGGGGGGGGGGGGGGGGGGGGGGGGGGGGGGGGGGGGGGGGGGGGGGGGGGGGGGGGGGGGGGGGGGGGGGGGGGGGGGGGGGGGGGGGGGGGGGGGGGGGGGGGGGGGGGGGGGGGGGGGGGGGGGGGGGGGGGGGGGGGGGGGGGGGGGGGGGGGGGGGGGGGGGGGGGGGGGGGGGGGGGGGGGGGGGGGGGGGGGGGGGGGGGGGGGGGGGGGGGGGGGGGGGGGGGGGGGGGGGGGGGGGGGGGGGGGGGGGGGGGGGGGGGGGGGGGGGGGGGGGGGGGGGGGGGGGGGGGGGGGGGGGGGGGGGGGGGGGGGGGGGGGGGGGGGGGGGGGGGGGGGGGGGGGGGGGGGGGGGGGGGGGGGGGGGGGGGGGGGGGGGGGGGGGGGGGGGGGGGGGGGGGGGGGGGGGGGGGGGGGGGGGGGGGGGGGGGGGGGGGGGGGGGGGGGGGGGGGGGGGGGGGGGGGGGGGGGGGGGGGGGGGGGGGGGGGGGGGGGGGGGGGGGGGGGGGGGGGGGGGGGGGGGGGGGGGGGGGGGGGGGGGGGGGGGGGGGGGGGGGGGGGGGGGGGGGGGGGGGGGGGGGGGGGGGGGGGGGGGGGGGGGGGGGGGGGGGGGGGGGGGGGGGGGGGGGGGGGGGGGGGGGGGGGGGGGGGGGGGGGGGGGGGGGGGGGGGGGGGGGGGGGGGGGGGGGGGGGGGGGGGGGGGGGGGGGGGGGGGGGGGGGGGGGGGGGGGGGGGGGGGGGGGGGGGGGGGGGGGGGGGGGGGGGGGGGGGGGGGGGGGGGGGGGGGGGGGGGGGGGGGGGGGGGGGGGGGGGGGGGGGGGGGGGGGGGGGGGGGGGGGGGGGGGGGGGGGGGGGGGGGGGGGGGGGGGGGGGGGGGGGGGGGGGGGGGGGGGGGGGGGGGGGGGGGGGGGGGGGGGGGGGGGGGGGGGGGGGGGGGGGGGGGGGGGGGGGGGGGGGGGGGGGGGGGGGGGGGGGGGGGGGGGGGGGGGGGGGGGGGGGGGGGGGGGGGGGGGGGGGGGGGGGGGGGGGGGGGGGGGGGGGGGGGGGGGGGGGGGGGGGGGGGGGGGGGGGGGGGGGGGGGGGGGGGGGGGGGGGGGGGGGGGGGGGGGGGGGGGGGGGGGGGGGGGGGGGGGGGGGGGGGGGGGGGGGGGGGGGGGGGGGGGGGGGGGGGGGGGGGGGGGGGGGGGGGGGGGGGGGGGGGGGGGGGGGGGGGGGGGGGGGGGGGGGGGGGGGGGGGGGGGGGGGGGGGGGGGGGGGGGGGGGGGGGGGGGGGGGGGGGGGGGGGGGGGGGGGGGGGGGGGGGGGGGGGGGGGGGGGGGGGGGGGGGGGGGGGGGGGGGGGGGGGGGGGGGGGGGGGGGGGGGGGGGGGGGGGGGGGGGGGGGGGGGGGGGGGGGGGGGGGGGGGGGGGGGGGGGGGGGGGGGGGGGGGGGGGGGGGGGGGGGGGGGGGGGGGGGGGGGGGGGGGGGGGGGGGGGGGGGGGGGGGGGGGGGGGGGGGGGGGGGGGGGGGGGGGGGGGGGGGGGGGGGGGGGGGGGGGGGGGGGGGGGGGGGGGGGGGGGGGGGGGGGGGGGGGGGGGGGGGGGGGGGGGGGGGGGGGGGGGGGGGGGGGGGGGGGGGGGGGGGGGGGGGGGGGGGGGGGGGGGGGGGGGGGGGGGGGGGGGGGGGGGGGGGGGGGGGGGGGGGGGGGGGGGGGGGGGGGGGGGGGGGGGGGGGGGGGGGGGGGGGGGGGGGGGGGGGGGGGGGGGGGGGGGGGGGGGGGGGGGGGGGGGGGGGGGGGGGGGGGGGGGGGGGGGGGGGGGGGGGGGGGGGGGGGGGGGGGGGGGGGGGGGGGGGGGGGGGGGGGGGGGGGGGGGGGGGGGGGGGGGGGGGGGGGGGGGGGGGGGGGGGGGGGGGGGGGGGGGGGGGGGGGGGGGGGGGGGGGGGGGGGGGGGGGGGGGGGGGGGGGGGGGGGGGGGGGGGGGGGGGGGGGGGGGGGGGGGGGGGGGGGGGGGGGGGGGGGGGGGGGGGGGGGGGGGGGGGGGGGGGGGGGGGGGGGGGGGGGGGGGGGGGGGGGGGGGGGGGGGGGGGGGGGGGGGGGGGGGGGGGGGGGGGGGGGGGGGGGGGGGGGGGGGGGGGGGGGGGGGGGGGGGGGGGGGGGGGGGGGGGGGGGGGGGGGGGGGGGGGGGGGGGGGGGGGGGGGGGGGGGGGGGGGGGGGGGGGGGGGGGGGGGGGGGGGGGGGGGGGGGGGGGGGGGGGGGGGGGGGGGGGGGGGGGGGGGGGGGGGGGGGGGGGGGGGGGGGGGGGGGGGGGGGGGGGGGGGGGGGGGGGGGGGGGGGGGGGGGGGGGGGGGGGGGGGGGGGGGGGGGGGGGGGGGGGGGGGGGGGGGGGGGGGGGGGGGGGGGGGGGGGGGGGGGGGGGGGGGGGGGGGGGGGGGGGGGGGGGGGGGGGGGGGGGGGGGGGGGGGGGGGGGGGGGGGGGGGGGGGGGGGGGGGGGGGGGGGGGGGGGGGGGGGGGGGGGGGGGGGGGGGGGGGGGGGGGGGGGGGGGGGGGGGGGGGGGGGGGGGGGGGGGGGGGGGGGGGGGGGGGGGGGGGGGGGGGGGGGGGGGGGGGGGGGGGGGGGGGGGGGGGGGGGGGGGGGGGGGGGGGGGGGGGGGGGGGGGGGGGGGGGGGGGGGGGGGGGGGGGGGGGGGGGGGGGGGGGGGGGGGGGGGGGGGGGGGGGGGGGGGGGGGGGGGGGGGGGGGGGGGGGGGGGGGGGGGGGGGGGGGGGGGGGGGGGGGGGGGGGGGGGGGGGGGGGGGGGGGGGGGGGGGGGGGGGGGGGGGGGGGGGGGGGGGGGGGGGGGGGGGGGGGGGGGGGGGGGGGGGGGGGGGGGGGGGGGGGGGGGGGGGGGGGGGGGGGGGGGGGGGGGGGGGGGGGGGGGGGGGGGGGGGGGGGGGGGGGGGGGGGGGGGGGGGGGGGGGGGGGGGGGGGGGGGGGGGGGGGGGGGGGGGGGGGGGGGGGGGGGGGGGGGGGGGGGGGGGGGGGGGGGGGGGGGGGGGGGGGGGGGGGGGGGGGGGGGGGGGGGGGGGGGGGGGGGGGGGGGGGGGGGGGGGGGGGGGGGGGGGGGGGGGGGGGGGGGGGGGGGGGGGGGGGGGGGGGGGGGGGGGGGGGGGGGGGGGGGGGGGGGGGGGGGGGGGGGGGGGGGGGGGGGGGGGGGGGGGGGGGGGGGGGGGGGGGGGGGGGGGGGGGGGGGGGGGGGGGGGGGGGGGGGGGGGGGGGGGGGGGGGGGGGGGGGGGGGGGGGGGGGGGGGGGGGGGGGGGGGGGGGGGGGGGGGGGGGGGGGGGGGGGGGGGGGGGGGGGGGGGGGGGGGGGGGGGGGGGGGGGGGGGGGGGGGGGGGGGGGGGGGGGGGGGGGGGGGGGGGGGGGGGGGGGGGGGGGGGGGGGGGGGGGGGGGGGGGGGGGGGGGGGGGGGGGGGGGGGGGGGGGGGGGGGGGGGGGGGGGGGGGGGGGGGGGGGGGGGGGGGGGGGGGGGGGGGGGGGGGGGGGGGGGGGGGGGGGGGGGGGGGGGGGGGGGGGGGGGGGGGGGGGGGGGGGGGGGGGGGGGGGGGGGGGGGGGGGGGGGGGGGGGGGGGGGGGGGGGGGGGGGGGGGGGGGGGGGGGGGGGGGGGGGGGGGGGGGGGGGGGGGGGGGGGGGGGGGGGGGGGGGGGGGGGGGGGGGGGGGGGGGGGGGGGGGGGGGGGGGGGGGGGGGGGGGGGGGGGGGGGGGGGGGGGGGGGGGGGGGGGGGGGGGGGGGGGGGGGGGGGGGGGGGGGGGGGGGGGGGGGGGGGGGGGGGGGGGGGGGGGGGGGGGGGGGGGGGGGGGGGGGGGGGGGGGGGGGGGGGGGGGGGGGGGGGGGGGGGGGGGGGGGGGGGGGGGGGGGGGGGGGGGGGGGGGGGGGGGGGGGGGGGGGGGGGGGGGGGGGGGGGGGGGGGGGGGGGGGGGGGGGGGGGGGGGGGGGGGGGGGGGGGGGGGGGGGGGGGGGGGGGGGGGGGGGGGGGGGGGGGGGGGGGGGGGGGGGGGGGGGGGGGGGGGGGGGGGGGGGGGGGGGGGGGGGGGGGGGGGGGGGGGGGGGGGGGGGGGGGGGGGGGGGGGGGGGGGGGGGGGGGGGGGGGGGGGGGGGGGGGGGGGGGGGGGGGGGGGGGGGGGGGGGGGGGGGGGGGGGGGGGGGGGGGGGGGGGGGGGGGGGGGGGGGGGGGGGGGGGGGGGGGGGGGGGGGGGGGGGGGGGGGGGGGGGGGGGGGGGGGGGGGGGGGGGGGGGGGGGGGGGGGGGGGGGGGGGGGGGGGGGGGGGGGGGGGGGGGGGGGGGGGGGGGGGGGGGGGGGGGGGGGGGGGGGGGGGGGGGGGGGGGGGGGGGGGGGGGGGGGGGGGGGGGGGGGGGGGGGGGGGGGGGGGGGGGGGGGGGGGGGGGGGGGGGGGGGGGGGGGGGGGGGGGGGGGGGGGGGGGGGGGGGGGGGGGGGGGGGGGGGGGGGGGGGGGGGGGGGGGGGGGGGGGGGGGGGGGGGGGGGGGGGGGGGGGGGGGGGGGGGGGGGGGGGGGGGGGGGGGGGGGGGGGGGGGGGGGGGGGGGGGGGGGGGGGGGGGGGGGGGGGGGGGGGGGGGGGGGGGGGGGGGGGGGGGGGGGGGGGGGGGGGGGGGGGGGGGGGGGGGGGGGGGGGGGGGGGGGGGGGGGGGGGGGGGGGGGGGGGGGGGGGGGGGGGGGGGGGGGGGGGGGGGGGGGGGGGGGGGGGGGGGGGGGGGGGGGGGGGGGGGGGGGGGGGGGGGGGGGGGGGGGGGGGGGGGGGGGGGGGGGGGGGGGGGGGGGGGGGGGGGGGGGGGGGGGGGGGGGGGGGGGGGGGGGGGGGGGGGGGGGGGGGGGGGGGGGGGGGGGGGGGGGGGGGGGGGGGGGGGGGGGGGGGGGGGGGGGGGGGGGGGGGGGGGGGGGGGGGGGGGGGGGGGGGGGGGGGGGGGGGGGGGGGGGGGGGGGGGGGGGGGGGGGGGGGGGGGGGGGGGGGGGGGGGGGGGGGGGGGGGGGGGGGGGGGGGGGGGGGGGGGGGGGGGGGGGGGGGGGGGGGGGGGGGGGGGGGGGGGGGGGGGGGGGGGGGGGGGGGGGGGGGGGGGGGGGGGGGGGGGGGGGGGGGGGGGGGGGGGGGGGGGGGGGGGGGGGGGGGGGGGGGGGGGGGGGGGGGGGGGGGGGGGGGGGGGGGGGGGGGGGGGGGGGGGGGGGGGGGGGGGGGGGGGGGGGGGGGGGGGGGGGGGGGGGGGGGGGGGGGGGGGGGGGGGGGGGGGGGGGGGGGGGGGGGGGGGGGGGGGGGGGGGGGGGGGGGGGGGGGGGGGGGGGGGGGGGGGGGGGGGGGGGGGGGGGGGGGGGGGGGGGGGGGGGGGGGGGGGGGGGGGGGGGGGGGGGGGGGGGGGGGGGGGGGGGGGGGGGGGGGGGGGGGGGGGGGGGGGGGGGGGGGGGGGGGGGGGGGGGGGGGGGGGGGGGGGGGGGGGGGGGGGGGGGGGGGGGGGGGGGGGGGGGGGGGGGGGGGGGGGGGGGGGGGGGGGGGGGGGGGGGGGGGGGGGGGGGGGGGGGGGGGGGGGGGGGGGGGGGGGGGGGGGGGGGGGGGGGGGGGGGGGGGGGGGGGGGGGGGGGGGGGGGGGGGGGGGGGGGGGGGGGGGGGGGGGGGGGGGGGGGGGGGGGGGGGGGGGGGGGGGGGGGGGGGGGGGGGGGGGGGGGGGGGGGGGGGGGGGGGGGGGGGGGGGGGGGGGGGGGGGGGGGGGGGGGGGGGGGGGGGGGGGGGGGGGGGGGGGGGGGGGGGGGGGGGGGGGGGGGGGGGGGGGGGGGGGGGGGGGGGGGGGGGGGGGGGGGGGGGGGGGGGGGGGGGGGGGGGGGGGGGGGGGGGGGGGGGGGGGGGGGGGGGGGGGGGGGGGGGGGGGGGGGGGGGGGGGGGGGGGGGGGGGGGGGGGGGGGGGGGGGGGGGGGGGGGGGGGGGGGGGGGGGGGGGGGGGGGGGGGGGGGGGGGGGGGGGGGGGGGGGGGGGGGGGGGGGGGGGGGGGGGGGGGGGGGGGGGGGGGGGGGGGGGGGGGGGGGGGGGGGGGGGGGGGGGGGGGGGGGGGGGGGGGGGGGGGGGGGGGGGGGGGGGGGGGGGGGGGGGGGGGGGGGGGGGGGGGGGGGGGGGGGGGGGGGGGGGGGGGGGGGGGGGGGGGGGGGGGGGGGGGGGGGGGGGGGGGGGGGGGGGGGGGGGGGGGGGGGGGGGGGGGGGGGGGGGGGGGGGGGGGGGGGGGGGGGGGGGGGGGGGGGGGGGGGGGGGGGGGGGGGGGGGGGGGGGGGGGGGGGGGGGGGGGGGGGGGGGGGGGGGGGGGGGGGGGGGGGGGGGGGGGGGGGGGGGGGGGGGGGGGGGGGGGGGGGGGGGGGGGGGGGGGGGGGGGGGGGGGGGGGGGGGGGGGGGGGGGGGGGGGGGGGGGGGGGGGGGGGGGGGGGGGGGGGGGGGGGGGGGGGGGGGGGGGGGGGGGGGGGGGGGGGGGGGGGGGGGGGGGGGGGGGGGGGGGGGGGGGGGGGGGGGGGGGGGGGGGGGGGGGGGGGGGGGGGGGGGGGGGGGGGGGGGGGGGGGGGGGGGGGGGGGGGGGGGGGGGGGGGGGGGGGGGGGGGGGGGGGGGGGGGGGGGGGGGGGGGGGGGGGGGGGGGGGGGGGGGGGGGGGGGGGGGGGGGGGGGGGGGGGGGGGGGGGGGGGGGGGGGGGGGGGGGGGGGGGGGGGGGGGGGGGGGGGGGGGGGGGGGGGGGGGGGGGGGGGGGGGGGGGGGGGGGGGGGGGGGGGGGGGGGGGGGGGGGGGGGGGGGGGGGGGGGGGGGGGGGGGGGGGGGGGGGGGGGGGGGGGGGGGGGGGGGGGGGGGGGGGGGGGGGGGGGGGGGGGGGGGGGGGGGGGGGGGGGGGGGGGGGGGGGGGGGGGGGGGGGGGGGGGGGGGGGGGGGGGGGGGGGGGGGGGGGGGGGGGGGGGGGGGGGGGGGGGGGGGGGGGGGGGGGGGGGGGGGGGGGGGGGGGGGGGGGGGGGGGGGGGGGGGGGGGGGGGGGGGGGGGGGGGGGGGGGGGGGGGGGGGGGGGGGGGGGGGGGGGGGGGGGGGGGGGGGGGGGGGGGGGGGGGGGGGGGGGGGGGGGGGGGGGGGGGGGGGGGGGGGGGGGGGGGGGGGGGGGGGGGGGGGGGGGGGGGGGGGGGGGGGGGGGGGGGGGGGGGGGGGGGGGGGGGGGGGGGGGGGGGGGGGGGGGGGGGGGGGGGGGGGGGGGGGGGGGGGGGGGGGGGGGGGGGGGGGGGGGGGGGGGGGGGGGGGGGGGGGGGGGGGGGGGGGGGGGGGGGGGGGGGGGGGGGGGGGGGGGGGGGGGGGGGGGGGGGGGGGGGGGGGGGGGGGGGGGGGGGGGGGGGGGGGGGGGGGGGGGGGGGGGGGGGGGGGGGGGGGGGGGGGGGGGGGGGGGGGGGGGGGGGGGGGGGGGGGGGGGGGGGGGGGGGGGGGGGGGGGGGGGGGGGGGGGGGGGGGGGGGGGGGGGGGGGGGGGGGGGGGGGGGGGGGGGGGGGGGGGGGGGGGGGGGGGGGGGGGGGGGGGGGGGGGGGGGGGGGGGGGGGGGGGGGGGGGGGGGGGGGGGGGGGGGGGGGGGGGGGGGGGGGGGGGGGGGGGGGGGGGGGGGGGGGGGGGGGGGGGGGGGGGGGGGGGGGGGGGGGGGGGGGGGGGGGGGGGGGGGGGGGGGGGGGGGGGGGGGGGGGGGGGGGGGGGGGGGGGGGGGGGGGGGGGGGGGGGGGGGGGGGGGGGGGGGGGGGGGGGGGGGGGGGGGGGGGGGGGGGGGGGGGGGGGGGGGGGGGGGGGGGGGGGGGGGGGGGGGGGGGGGGGGGGGGGGGGGGGGGGGGGGGGGGGGGGGGGGGGGGGGGGGGGGGGGGGGGGGGGGGGGGGGGGGGGGGGGGGGGGGGGGGGGGGGGGGGGGGGGGGGGGGGGGGGGGGGGGGGGGGGGGGGGGGGGGGGGGGGGGGGGGGGGGGGGGGGGGGGGGGGGGGGGGGGGGGGGGGGGGGGGGGGGGGGGGGGGGGGGGGGGGGGGGGGGGGGGGGGGGGGGGGGGGGGGGGGGGGGGGGGGGGGGGGGGGGGGGGGGGGGGGGGGGGGGGGGGGGGGGGGGGGGGGGGGGGGGGGGGGGGGGGGGGGGGGGGGGGGGGGGGGGGGGGGGGGGGGGGGGGGGGGGGGGGGGGGGGGGGGGGGGGGGGGGGGGGGGGGGGGGGGGGGGGGGGGGGGGGGGGGGGGGGGGGGGGGGGGGGGGGGGGGGGGGGGGGGGGGGGGGGGGGGGGGGGGGGGGGGGGGGGGGGGGGGGGGGGGGGGGGGGGGGGGGGGGGGGGGGGGGGGGGGGGGGGGGGGGGGGGGGGGGGGGGGGGGGGGGGGGGGGGGGGGGGGGGGGGGGGGGGGGGGGGGGGGGGGGGGGGGGGGGGGGGGGGGGGGGGGGGGGGGGGGGGGGGGGGGGGGGGGGGGGGGGGGGGGGGGGGGGGGGGGGGGGGGGGGGGGGGGGGGGGGGGGGGGGGGGGGGGGGGGGGGGGGGGGGGGGGGGGGGGGGGGGGGGGGGGGGGGGGGGGGGGGGGGGGGGGGGGGGGGGGGGGGGGGGGGGGGGGGGGGGGGGGGGGGGGGGGGGGGGGGGGGGGGGGGGGGGGGGGGGGGGGGGGGGGGGGGGGGGGGGGGGGGGGGGGGGGGGGGGGGGGGGGGGGGGGGGGGGGGGGGGGGGGGGGGGGGGGGGGGGGGGGGGGGGGGGGGGGGGGGGGGGGGGGGGGGGGGGGGGGGGGGGGGGGGGGGGGGGGGGGGGGGGGGGGGGGGGGGGGGGGGGGGGGGGGGGGGGGGGGGGGGGGGGGGGGGGGGGGGGGGGGGGGGGGGGGGGGGGGGGGGGGGGGGGGGGGGGGGGGGGGGGGGGGGGGGGGGGGGGGGGGGGGGGGGGGGGGGGGGGGGGGGGGGGGGGGGGGGGGGGGGGGGGGGGGGGGGGGGGGGGGGGGGGGGGGGGGGGGGGGGGGGGGGGGGGGGGGGGGGGGGGGGGGGGGGGGGGGGGGGGGGGGGGGGGGGGGGGGGGGGGGGGGGGGGGGGGGGGGGGGGGGGGGGGGGGGGGGGGGGGGGGGGGGGGGGGGGGGGGGGGGGGGGGGGGGGGGGGGGGGGGGGGGGGGGGGGGGGGGGGGGGGGGGGGGGGGGGGGGGGGGGGGGGGGGGGGGGGGGGGGGGGGGGGGGGGGGGGGGGGGGGGGGGGGGGGGGGGGGGGGGGGGGGGGGGGGGGGGGGGGGGGGGGGGGGGGGGGGGGGGGGGGGGGGGGGGGGGGGGGGGGGGGGGGGGGGGGGGGGGGGGGGGGGGGGGGGGGGGGGGGGGGGGGGGGGGGGGGGGGGGGGGGGGGGGGGGGGGGGGGGGGGGGGGGGGGGGGGGGGGGGGGGGGGGGGGGGGGGGGGGGGGGGGGGGGGGGGGGGGGGGGGGGGGGGGGGGGGGGGGGGGGGGGGGGGGGGGGGGGGGGGGGGGGGGGGGGGGGGGGGAGGGGGGGGGGGGGGGGGGGGGGGGGGGGGGGGGGGGGGGGGGGGGGGGGGGGGGGGGGGGGGGGGGGGGGGGGGGGGGGGGGGGGGGGAGGGGGGGGGGGGGGGGGGGGGGGGGGGGGGGGGGGGGGGGGGGGGGGGGGGGGGGGGGGGGGGGGGGGGGGGGGGGGGGGGGGGGGGGGGGGGGGGGGGGGGGGGGGGGGGGGGGGGGGGGGGGGGGGGGGGGGGGGGGGGGGGGGGGGGGGGGGGGGGGGGGGGGGGGGGGGGGGGGGGGGGGGGGGGGGGGGGGGGGGGGGGGGGGGGGGGGGGGGGGGGGGGGGGGGGGGGGGGGGGGGGGGGGGGGGGGGGGGGGGGGGGGGGGGGGGGGGGGGGGGGGGGGGGGGGGGGGGGGGGGGGGGGGGGGGGGGGGGGGGGGGGGGGGGGGGGGGGGGGGGGGGGGGGGGGGGGGGGGGGGGGGGGGGGGGGGGGGGGGGGGGGGGGGGGTGGGGGGGGGGGGGGGGGGGGGGGGGGGGGGGGGGGGGGGGGGGGGGGGGGTGGGGGGGGGGGGGGGGGGGGGGGGGGGGGGGGGGGGGGGGGGGGGGGGGGGGGGGGGGGGGGGGGGGGGGGGGGGGGGGGGGGGGGGGGGGGGGGGGGGGGGGGGGGGGGGGGGGGGGGGGGGGGGGGGGGGGGGGGGGGGGGGGGGGGGGGGGGGGGGGGGGGGGGGGGGGGGGGGGGGGGGGGGGGGGGGGGGGGGGGGGGGGGGGGGGGGGGGGGGGGGGGGGGGGGGGGGGGGGGGGGGGGGGGGGGGGGGGGGGGGGGGGGGGGGGGGGGGGGGGGGGGGGGGGGGGGGGGGGGGGGGGGGGGGGGGGGGGGGGGGGGGGGGGGGGGGGGGGGGGGGGGGGGGGGGGGGGGGGGGGGGGGGGGGGGGGGGGGGGGGGGGGGGGGGGGGGGGGGGGGGGGGGGGGGGGGGGGGGGGGGGGGGGGGGGGGGGGGGGGGGGGGGGGGGGGGGGGGGGGGGGGGGGGGGGGGGGGGGGGGGGGGGGGGGGGGGGGGGGGGGGGGGGGGGGGGGGGGGGGGGGGGGGGGGGGGGGGTGGGGGGGGGGGGGGGGGGGGGGGGGGGGGGGGGGGGGGGGGGGGGGGGGGGGGGGGGGGGGGGGGGGGGGGGGGGGGGGGGGGGGGGGGGGGGGGGGGGGGGGGGGGGGGGGGGGGGGGGGGGGGGGGGGGGGGGGGGGGGGGGGGGGGGGGGGGGGGGGGGGGGGGGGGGGGGGGGGGGGGGGGGGGGGGGGGGGGGGGGGGGGGGGGGGGGGGGGGGGGGGGGGGGGGGGGGGGGGGGGGGGGGGGGGGGGGGGGGGGGGGGGGGGGGGGGGGGGGGGGGGGGGGGGGGGGGGGGGGGGGGGGGGGGGGGGGGGGGGGGGGGGGGGGGGGGGGGGGGGGGGGGGGGGGGGGGGGGGGGGGGGGGGGGGGGGGGGGGGGGGGGGGGGGGGGGGGGGGGGGGGGGGGGGGGGGGGGGGGGGGGGGGGGGGGGGGGGGGGGGGGGGGGGGGGGGGGGGGGGGGGGGGGGGGGGGGGGGGGGGGGGGGGGGGGGGGGGGGGGGGGGGGGGGGGGGGGGGGGGGGGGGGGGGGGGGGGGGGGGGGGGGGGGGGGGGGGGGGGGGGGGGGGGGGGGGGGGGGGGGGGGGGGGGGGGGGGGGGGGGGGGGGGGGGGGGGGGTGGGGGGGGGGGGGGGGGGGGGGGGGGGGGGGGGGGTGGGGGGGGGGGGGGGGGGGGGGGGGGGGGGGGGGGGGGGGGGGGGGGGGGGGGGGGGGGGGGGGGGGGGGGGGGGGGGGGGGGGGGGGGGGGGGGGGGGGGGGGGGGGGGGGGGGGGGGGGGGGGGGGGGGGGGGGGGGGGGGGGGGGGGGGGGGGGGGGGGGGGGGGGGGGGGGGGGGGGGGGGGGGGGGGGGGGGGGGGGGGGGGGGGGGGGGGGGGGGGGGGGGGGGGGGGGGGGGGGGGGGGGGGGGGGGGGGGGGGGGGGGGAGGGGGGGGGGGGGGGGTGGGGGGGGGGGGGGGGGGGGGGGGGGGGGGGGGGGGGGGGGGGGGGGGGGGGGGGGGGGGGGGGGGGGGGGGGGGGGGGGGGGGGGGGGGGGGGGGGGGGGGGGGGGGGGGGGGGGGGGGGGGGGGGGGGGGGGGGGGGGGGGGGGGGGGGGGGGGGGGGGGGGGGGGGGGGGGGGGGGGGGGGGGGGGGGGGGGGGGGGGGGGGGGGGGGGGGGGGGGGGGGGGGGGGGGGGGGGGGGGGGGGGGGGGGGGGGGGGGGGGGGGGGGGGGGGGGGGGGGGGGGGGGGGGGGGGGGGGGGGGGGGGGGGGGGGGGGGGGGGGGGGGGGGGGGGGGGGGGGGGGGGGGGGGGGGGGGGGGGGGGGGGGGGGGGGGGGGGGGGGGGGGGGGGGGGGGGGGGGGGGGGGGGGGGGGGGGGGGGGGGGGGGGGGGGGGGGGGGGGGGGGGGGGGGGGGGGGGGGGGGGGGGGGGGGGGGGGGGGGGGGGGGGGGGGGGGGGGGGGGGGGGGGGGGGGGGGGGGGGGGGGGGGGGGGGGGGGGGGGGGGGGGGGGGGGGGGGGGGGGGGGGGGGGGGGGGGGGGGGGGGGGGGGGGGGGGGGGGGGGGGGGGGGGGGGGGGGGGGGGGGGGGGGGGGGGGGGGGGGGGGGGGGGGGGGGGGGGGGGGGGGGGGGGGGGGGGGGGGGGGGGGGGGGGGGGGGGGGGGGGGGGTGGGGGGGGGGGGGGGGGGGGGGGGGGGGGGGGGGGGGGGGGGGGGGGGGGGGTGGGTGGTGGGTGGGGGGGGGGGGGGGGGGGTGGGTTGTGTGTGGTGTTGGGTGTTGTGTTGTGGGGGGGGGGGGGGGGGGGGGGGGGGGGGGGGGGGGGTGAGGGGGGGGGGGTGGGGGGGGGGGGGGGGGGGGGGGGGGGGGGGGGGGGGGGGGGGGGGGGGGGGGGGGGGGGGGGGGGGGGGGGGGGGGGGGGGGGGGGGGGGGGGGGGGGGGGGGGGGGGGGGGGGGGGGGGGGGGGGGGGGGGGGGGGGGGGGGGGGGGGGGGGGGGGGGGGGGGGGGGGGGGGGGGGGGGGGGGGGGGGGGGGGGGGGGGGGGGGGGGGGGGGGGGGGGGGGGGGGGGGGGGGGGGGGGGGGGGGGGGGGGGGGGGGGGGGGGGGGGGGGGGGGGGGGGGGGGGGGGGGGGGGGGGGGGGGGGGGGGGGGGGGGGGGGGGGGGGGGGGGGGGGGGGGGGGGAGGGGGGGGGGGGGGGGGGGGGGGGGGGGGGGGGGGGGGGGGGGGGGGGGGGGGGGGGGGGGGGGGGGGGGGGGGGGGGGGGGGGGGGGGGGGGGGGGGGGGGGGGGGGGGGGGGGGGGGGGGGGGGGGGGGGGGGGGGGGGGGGGGGGGGGGGGGGGAGGGGGGGGGGGGGGGGGGGGGGGGGGGGGGGGGGGGGGGGGGGGGGGGGGGGGGGGGGGGGGGGGGGGGGGGGGGGGGGGGGGGGGGGGGGGGGGGGGGGGGGGGGGGGGGGGGGGGGGGGGGGGGGGGGGGGGGGGGGGGGGGGGGGGGGGGGGGGGGGGGGGGGGGGGGGGGGGGGGGGGGGGGGGGGGGGGGGGGGGGGGGGGGGGGGGGGGGGGGGGGGGGGGGGGGGGGGGGGGGGGGGGGGGGGGGGGGGGGGGGGGGTGGGGGGGGGGGGGGGGGGGGGGGGGGGGGGGGGGGGGGGGGGGGGGGGGGGGGGGGGGGGGGGGGGGGGGGGGGGGGGGGGGGGTGGGGGGGGGGGGGGGGGGGGGGGGGGGGGGGGGGGGGGGGGGGGGGGGGGGGGGGGGGGGGGGGGGGGGGGGGGGGGGGGGGGGGGGGGGGGGGGGGGGGGGGGGGGGGGGGGGGGGGGGGGGGGGGGGGGGGGGGGGGGGGGGGGGGGGGGGGGGGGGGGGGGGGGGGGGGGGGGGGGGGGGGGGGGGGGGGGGGGGGGGGGGGGGGGGGGGGGGGGGGGGGGGGGGTGGGGGGGGGGGGGGGGGGGGGGGGGGGGGGGGGGGGGGGGGGGGGGGGGGGGGGGGGGGGGGGGGGGGGGGGGGGGGGGGGGGGGGGGGGGGGGGGGGGGGGGGGGGGGGGGGGGGGGGGGGGGGGGGGGGGGGGGGGGGGGGGGGGGGGGGGGGGGGGGGGGGGGGGGGGGGGGGGGGGGGGGGGGGGGGGGGGGGGGGGGGGGGGGGGGGGGGGGGGGGGGGGGGGGGGGGGGGGGGGGGGGGGGGGGGGGGGGGGGGGGGGGGGGGGGGGGGGGGGGGGGGGGGGGGGGGGGGGGGGGGGGGGGGGGGGGGGGGGGGGGGGGGGGGGGGGGGGGGGGGGGGGGGGGGGGGGGGGGGGGGGGGGGGGGGGGGGGGGGGGGGGGGGGGGGGGGGGGGGGGGGGGGGGGGGGGGGGGGGGGGGGGGGGGGGGGGGGGGGGGGGGGGGGGGGGGGGGGGGGGGGGGGGGGGGGGGGGGGGGGGGGGGGGGGGGGGGGGGGGTAGGGGGGGGGGGGGGGGGGGGGGGGGGGGGGGGGGGGGGTGTGTTGTAATTTTAAATATTAATATGAAAAAAAGTGCAAGTAGTTTTTAATATGGTTCAGGTAGGGATGAAGGTAAAAAATTAGTTGTTAGATGGAGTAAAAAAGAGATAGTGATAAAAAAGTAGTATTCAGGAAGATATATTAAAGATTTTGAAATTATAGTATAAGAATGGTAATGTGTAATTAGGGATGTGGTTTTGTTTAAGAGAATGGAGTTCGTATTGGATAGTATGTTAAGATTGGGAAGTGTAGTTGTATTGTATTAAAAAAGTGGTTTGATGTTTATAGGAGTGAACGATTTAAGAAGGTTGTTTAATGATATGGTGAGGTAGTATTGGGGATGTGGTTACGATGGTTGGATTTAGGGTTTGTTTTGGTTGGGTATAGAAAAGATGTATTGTTTGATGTATTGTTATGGTGTGGAATGAAGTGCATGAGAGTTTATAGTTGGGATGTGGTGAAAGGAATTTATGTGGAACGAGGGGAAGAGAAATAGGGTAATAATGGTGGGGAAGAAGGTTTTTTTTGTAATTAAATGAAATTTGGGGATGATTTGTGAAAAAAGGGTTAGTAGTTTATGTGGGGTGGGTATAGGTTGGGAATAAAGGCATTTTATATAGAGGGAAAAAGTAGAGAGGTAATTAGTTTTCAAGTGATGAAAGTGTGGTATCGAGATAATTAATAGGGTGGTGGTGTTATGATGTTGTGAGAATTAATGGTAATTGAGAGGTAATATGAAAGAGAGGAGGGGGAAAGATGATTTTAATGATTGTGGGTAATAAGTTTAAATAATTTTTAAAAGGAAGATATAGGGGGGTTGTTTGTGGATATAGTTGGTGTGATTGTATTATTATTATGGGGAATTTTATTTTTGGGTAAAGTTGGATAGATTAAGAGGGATTATGTGTGGATGGGATTTAGGTAATTTAGTGTTAGAGAGGGTTAGGGATGGTATTATGTTATATGTTGAGGTTATGAAAAGGGGTGGGTAAATGAATGTTTAAAGTTAAGTTTGAATTTTGGAGTTAATAGGATTTGGTGGAAGTTTTGGGGAAGGTGAGTATGAAGGGGGGGGAGGGTGAGAAGGGAGGATGTTATTGATGGGGTGGGAATGTTTTGTAGTTTAGGTTTTGGAGGTTTTAGGAAGTGATAGGGGTGGTTTAGGGTGTGGGTTGTTGGTAGAGAAGTGGGTTATGGGAATGGGAGGGGTTGGTGGGATGGGGAGGGGTGGGTAGGAATGTTTAGTAGGAAGGGGGGGAATAGTGAGAGGGGGGTAGGATGTGTTTGTGGTGGGGGGATGGTTGTATTGGTAATGTTTTGGATGTTTTTGAGAAGGGATAGGGGGTTTGTTGGGTTTTGTTGGTTAGAAAGTGGTTATGGGTGTGGGTGGGGTGGGTGAGGGGAGGAGTTGAGAAGGTGGGGAAGTTAGTAGGGAGTGGGTGAATAGATGAGGTTTGTATTGATTGTGGGAGGGGAATTTGGGATGGGGGATGGTGGGGGGGGGGTTGGAAGGGTGTGTTTTGTTGGTAGGTGTTAGGGGGTTTGGTATGGATTTGATTGGGGTGAGGAGTAGGGATGATGGGTGGTAAGGTGTTGTTGATTAGGGTTAGTGTTGGGAAGGGGGGGTGTGTGTGTGGTAGAATTGTGTTGTTTATAGGGTGGGTGAAGGTATGTATTGAATGATGGATAGGTTTATATAATAAGGGTGTAAAGTTGTGGGTGGGTTGTGTTTGAGATGGGGGGGGTTATGGATGGGGTATGTGTGGGATGTGGGATGATAGTGGGGTATGTTTGTGTGGGGTGGGTTGGGAATGTTAGGTGGTAGAATGTGTGTTGGTTTATGGGTGAGTGTTGTTGAAAGGGTGTGTGGTGTATATGAGGTAGAGAGTAAATAAGTGGGGATATGGGGGAGGAAAGGGGGTAGGGGGATTGTAGTTGGATAGGGGGAGTAAATATTTTTTTGAAATGTGTTAGATTTGGGTTTTGTTTTATGATAGGTAAAATGAGTATGTTTAAGGTATGTGTGGAAGTATGAGGTATGAATGTGAGTTGGTGGGGTGGGTTGGGGAAAAGGGGATGAATGTTAGGTGGGGAAGGAAGTATAAGGAGGGGAGGGGTTTGAATATATGGTATGATAAGTGAAGGATTGGAGGTTGGAGAGAGGGGTGGTGAGTGGAAAATTAAATAAGTGTTTTAAATTGGTTTAATAGAAAAGGTCTATGGAGAGGAGATAATCGGGGGGTGAGTGAATTGATAGAAATGGTATGGGGGTGTTGGGAGGGGTTATAAGGTGGGTAGTTTGATTGTTGTGAAGGGAAGATGATTTAAAATATTGGATAGATGGTTGGAAGGTGAGTAGGTGGATTTATGGATGGTGTAGATGTAGAGAAATGGGAGTGGGGGTTTGTTGTAAATGGAAGTGAAGGGGGTGATAGGGTAGGATAAGTGGTTGGAGGGGAATATATGAGTATAGGAGAAATTGATGAGGGAAAGGTGGAGGAGAGTAAAAGAAGGGAAAAGTTTGGTTGATGAAGGTGTTTTGAAATGTGGGGTTTGAGGGGTTTAGAGGGTGTGTTAGTATAATGATTATTGAGGGATAGGGAATGGGGTATAGGGTAGGAAAATTAGATGAGAAGGGAAGGAAAAAGGGAGAAGAGGATGAAAGGAGGATAGGTTGTAATGAGAGGTGGGGATGAGCGAGGCAGAGCCCCTCTGTGCGCGTGCATGAAAGCCAAATAGGACACGGGTGGCTAATCCACTGCGCAAACCGGGAGGTACCAACGATGCCCAAATATAGGGCGAGTTCAGGTAATCTTCCCCGGTCTCCATAAAGTCCCCCATGCACTGCGGACACAAGCATGGATCTATTAAATTAACTGCCATGGGTATTACTAGCTTGTATCTGAATAACTCATGTTTTTTTTTTTTTTCTCGGGGATTCTCGCGGTACTGCAGACTTGAACCAGACTAAATTCACGTGGGCTACCAGAAATTTTCCCATAGAACGCATGCATATTAAAGCACTCAACCTCAGCTGACAGAGAACCTACAGCGTTAATAAAGAATCAGATTTTGTGGGGATTTTAGTGCCCTCGTCATCCTGAACTTTTTTTTCTTTTAAATCCTTTCGGTTTTTATTTAAATCCACACTTTAGATCCACAAACTCTGCTCGTCTGGCTCTCGCACTAACTCCCGCTCGATGAACTGCTCTGATTGGTCAGAGCGCGGCCGAGCCCCTTGTGCACGTGCGTGAGACCCGGTGTGAGACCCACACACGCTGTTTGGCGCAACGCATTATGGAGATCATCCACTGCACAGAACCGGGAGGACCAGACGATGCCCAAATACAGGCGAGTTTCCCATAGATCTTTGAGAGTTGTCAGCAACTTCCGCTAATCTTTCAGCCCCCATGCCGTCACAAAGCGCCACTGAGCACAACCATTCATTTGAATAGGGCGCCATCTTGATCGCCGGGCTTGAGCACAATGTCACATCCCGTATTCGTGCCCGGAAACCGGATTTCGTCCGGAAGTTCGGTTTGATCCAATGAGCATACGTAAGCAGTAGATTACGTCACGGAATCTGGACGAAAGCGGAAGTAAATATAACAAACTACATATTCATGCCTAAACTTAACCAGCATTCCCATAAAATAACCCCAACTCCAGCCTTAACCCTAACTAACCAGTCTCCACTTTAGGACATATTACACTATTAGTAGTAGATAGCAATATGGCCGACGTGCAGGACTGTACACAGGGACTCTACAAGGACTCCATGTTATGACTATGATGTACTGTCGCATTGTGACACGTATGGTCTTTCGATGTTGACTGACAATGACTATAATAAACTGTGACTGCCTTTATTCTGCTCTGAGGAGAGAGAAACAGAGTAAACCAGTGAACTTGAGAGAAATCTTAAATATACTTGCCAGAGTTTGGCACACCACGATCCTATCTCTGCCCGCCTAAATCCTAACATATTTGGTGGAGATGCGCGGCTCAGTGTGTGCCATTCTCTGGAATTGTTTTGGGGAGTTTTGCTCTGTTTCTTTTTTCCTCGGCGTGAGAGATCCGGCATGCGTGTCTGGGCTCGGAGATTCCACAGGGCTGGAAGAGCTTGTTCCTGGATGCTTCTTGTCGCTTTCTGTCACTTCACTTTTGTTTTTTTAAATTGAATATTCCGACGCGAAAAGAGTTGGAGACCTCTCGGACAGTCCGTGCATGCACCTGTTTAACAAGAATAAGGTAAGCAGACACCTTTAATGTAAAGCTGCATACTTGGATACTACTAAATTTTGGTCTGTTTTTGAGGTCTGTCGAACTCTCTAAATTGTGTTCAACATAAGTGATGATCCATCAAGTGAAAAGTGTTGGCCCATAAGTAGGATCCATAAAGTGAAAAGGCCATAAGTGTAATAGATCCCTAAAGTGAAAAAGTGTTGGCCCTTAAAGTGAAATAGGATCCATAAAGTACAAAGGTTGGCCATTAAGTGAATAGGATCCCATAAGTGAAAAGTGTTGGCCATTAAAGTGAATAGGATCCATAAAGGAAAAATGTTGGCCATTAAAGTTAATAAGAATCCATAAAGTGAAAAGTGTTGGCCATTAAATTGAAAGATCCATAAAGTGAAAAGGTTGGCCATTAAAGTGAGGATCCATACAGTGAAAAGTGTTCCATTAAAGTGAGGACCATAAGTGAGAAAAGTGTTGGCCATTAAATAGTGAGGATCCATAAGTGAAAAGTGTTGGCCATTAAAGTGAGGATCCCATAAGTGAAACCATGGTGTAAAATAAAAGTAATTATAAAAAGGGAAACGTGTTAAGAGGCCTTTGTTACAAAAGCTTTGAAATTGACGAATTCAGGCTGATAAATGACCAAACGTAAACTACAAGTTATATTTGCTTAACAAAGTAATCTTGAGATTATTCTTCTTCTGTTTTAGCAATTTCTTGCTAAAACACTACTTTCTGTCCTTGTTGTGCGTGTCCTGTGTGAAAGGAACCCCCCCCGCGCCCTCCTGCTGCTGTCTGCTGCTGCCTGATTTAAAAGGGGAGCTACTGCGTTTAAAGGAATTTTGCTTTTCATAGTTTTATTCCGTTAAATTTGCGAAATTTGGCCATTTGAACTGTGTTAGACACAGTTAAACGTTTTAAACACCATTATGTGAATAATTTTGAATATTATGTTTTTGAACCCAAATATTATGCTCAAAAAAAAAGCTGTGGCAAATTCTTTTTAGACCGAACATATTTCTAGATTCCATTCTTTTAAACGCTGCTTATTTTTGTGAGTCCATAATTGTATCCTGATATTTCATACTGTTAGTGAGAATTTTTTTCATGTATTTTTTATTTTAGTTACAAAGCCGTTTTCAAACATTTTAAATTAGAATCTGTTTAAAATTGATTATTGATTATAGACTCGTATAAAAAAGAATGAGGGAATTAGGCTTTAAAAAGTATATTAATTAAACTACCCCAATTCACACTCAATTCACCTTGCAAGTGGTGACTTTTTGTTTTTGTTTTTGACTACACGCGTGACCTAGCTCGCTGGCTCAGAGACAGAGGAGCAGGCTCCGACGCACAACTTGAGTTTTATGAACCAAATCCAGTTTAGCTGGAGCTAATCTTTTTGTTTGATTTCAATTTTGTTTTAAATGTTTTTACCAAATCTCATTCTCATACTGAATACTGTTGTTTTTTAAATATTGGCCGTCCAAAGGATTGTTTTTCTCAGAACTCTGGCACACTGTGGGAGAGTCACTTGCTGGACACTGACCAGCGCAAAGCCCACCCCAGCCACAGTCACAGGCAAAGAGCAAAGGGAAATGCCACCCTCCTTGCCCCTCCCCACGCCACTGCAGAACTGAGTGGGTGTGAGAGAGACCGGGGCCATGAAAGAGGTATCTGGAGACTGAGGGTGGAGCATCAGGGAGGAAAAACCGAATGAAGAGATAACGTGTGTCAGTTGGTTTGCACACCACAGTGTGACCTTCGACACTACGGTGGTTCGAGGAGTCTGGAGAAACACCCCAAAATTCACATACACACACATACACACACACACACACACACCAAACATAACATCTACACAACACACATTCACATTTACATATAATACATGAAAAAGTAGACATGAGATAAAAGCAGTTTAAAAGTTTACTCCAATGAAACACATATTTTAATTGTCAATCACTTGAATCTTTACTTTGAATCTGTATTTTTGAGACCAGAAATGTTATTTGAATTTCTAGATGTCATGGACATAATGGACCTCTGTCTGACACTTTTAGATTTGGTTGATTTTTGTAACTGTGGTGAATAATTACAATGATTAGAATTAGATCTGATAAAAACACAAATTAGAGAGCAAACTGCGCTTGCGTTTTTGACTGAGGGACTTACAACACATGAAGAGAAATTGTGTTAAAGTAGAATCAAAATGACTATACCATAGAGAGTAACTATTGCATACCAAGCGTGTACAGGAAACTGTGACACTGCACCATTGACCAGAAGTGCATCGCAAATGACCTGATGTGCTTCAAGTGAAAAGACTTGTATCTGGAGATCTGATGTGCATCTGGAGATCAGAACCAGAACCATGGCTTGGAACTCTACTGATGTCCAAGATGACCATCTCTCTTATGACCTGACCTGATGACGACTGAGACTCCCCTCAGGGGACCGGCTTGAGGACCTGAGGACCTGAAGAATCCTGAGGACCCTGAGGACCGAGAGAGAAAACTAGGGAGTGATGTTTAGTAATTTTTGAAATTATACATTGATGAGTGTTAAAAATGAGAAGATACTCATGATTCTTTCATTTGTTTTTGTTTTCCCTAGCTTCTGGAACATCTGATATCTAAATGGACACAGACATTTGCAGAACAAGAACCCAGCCAATGAAACGGCTATTGCCGATCTCTTGCTACAACCAGAACCGTGACCAAATGCAATATACATGTTAAGTAATCAGACATCTGACAGACAAAACTTTAAATGATAAAGTATTAGTATTTAGCGATTTTTAGTGGTAGTAAAAAAGTAGAATTGTCCACCTTGTTGTTCATAAACATTTCCACAAAAGAGTTAGAGTAGAAATATGCCTTGACTCAAGCAGCAACCATGCTTTAGAGCCCACAATAGTGTAGAAATAGAGACATCAACCATAGATTCTTTCAAAAATAGAGATTATTGTAGCCAGTGCTAATATCAAATGGTAAAGGGACCCATCTCTCTCAACAACAACAACGGAGGAGGCGGAAAAAGAGAGAGATATCTCAAGATATTATGTCAGGCAGTTTGGGATGAAATGAACATCATTAATCAAATAGTATTATCCTTACAAGACTAATCTATTTGAGCCAGGTTTGGGGTTGGTCAATGTTCTACATCATGGTGTTTGAATTCCTGTATTCTAAATCTGTTCTGCTGAAGCTACAGCTTTTTTTAAAACTCTCAAAGATATCTAAATATCTACTAATTGTTTTTGGCTTCACCCCAATACATCAAAATGCTTTTAAATGCATTGAATCTCTGTTGTTCTAAATCTATCCTCAGTGATCTAAGCTACTTTCATGAACTATTTTGTATGTCCACATTCACAGATGTTTTAAACACAATGAATTTTGGCAAGTATCTAAGAAAACTGTACAAAAACGCTGTAATTAACTTTATCTACTTTTGAAGTAAATGCTTGTGAAATGGTCCCTTTACCATTGATATTAGCACTGGCTACCATAAGACACAATTCTTTGAAAGAATCTTTGGTTGATTTGTTCTATTGCTACATCTATGGGTGGTGGGGCTCTACAAGCTGGTTGCAGGCTTGATCAAGGCATATTTCTAACTACTCTTATGTGGAAATGTTTATGAACAAACAAAGGAAGGAACAATTCTACTTTTTTAACTACTACTAAAAACGCCTTACCAATACTATACTTTATCAATTTAAAAGTTTTTTGTCTGTCAGATGTCGAATACCTTAACATGTATATTGCATTTGTCACAGGTTCTGGTTGTAGCCTACAGAGCATCGGCAATAGACTTTTCATTGCTGGTATTCTTGTTCTGCAAATGTCTTGTGTCCAATAGATCATCAGATGTCCAGGAAGCTAGGGACAAACAAAAACAAAAGAAAGATCATGATTATCTCTCTCATTTAGCACTCATCAATGTATAATTTCAAAAAATAAACATCACTATGTGATTGATAAGGTGGGACAAAATCTCAACATAAATCTAAAAAGACATTGTAGCTACCATCCACAAAGTGCAGGTTTAGTTGAAAGAAATAACGGCACTGTTAAAGCTAAATTGAGGAAATGCATGGAGGAAACAAACAGACAATGGCCTGAATGCATAGACTTGGTACAGTTAAGCATGCATATAACACCTACTCAGGGTAGTGCATTGACACCATTTGAAATATTATATGGTAGGTCATACACACTTCCAGATTTACAGCCAAATAAGCAGTTCTCTCCTGATGATAATCCTACGTTGGCTGACTATATGAGAAAAACATTATTGACTAGAGCGTGTCAAGAAACAAATAATGTTCCGAGTCAACCATTTTGTGCACAGGAGCTGCCTGTTCGAGTTGGAGACTGGGTGTTTGTGAAAGTCATCAAACGAAAGTCCTGGTCCAGTCCACGGTGGGAAGGTCCGCATCAAGTGCTTCTGACGACACCCACTGCTGTGAAGATAGCAGAAAGGCCCACGTGGATTCACCTCTCACACTGCAAAAAGAGAAATCTGAGAGATTTTGTGTCAACCACAGCGGAGGGGAAGGCTGACCTACAAAGGGGGCAGATGTGCTCGTCTCAACAGTCAGTGAAGCAGGGAGATCCTCCAGTGGTTTAATGCACAAGAAACACAGTTTGTACAACTTGATGATGTGCTAGTAACCTCTCATCTTGTGATATTGGTGAATTGGACTGTTTCAAAAAGGACTGTTTACAAGATGGTCTTCAAAGTATTCTCCACTCGACATGGACTTCGATGCAGTAGTGGTCTAATAATACTGATTACATTGATAGTTATTGTGGTTCCATCACTGCTCTGGTGGGGGAGTCAACAATATAACAATGTCAAGCGTACAGCTAGAGCAGAAATAGATGTAGATCATTATAAAGACAACTACTGGTATCGCATGGCTGAAATAACGGCTCAGGCAAATAATATGTCAGATTGTTATGTTTGTGCATTTGTTCCTCATCATTCAAATTCAAATCCTTATATAACACCACATCCAGTCTCAGCTTTAACAACTATATGCACTATGGCTTTTTATACCTTACATTCAATTGGCATGAACTACTCTAAATATGTGGAATGGCTGCCAAATTGCACTACTCTTTCAATTCAAAAGGTAGCAGATTGGAGAGTTCCATTGAACTTCTCTTTAAGTACAAATATGACTAATGAGAAAGGTGTGACTGTGGCT
Organism: Knipowitschia caucasica; assembly: GCA_964034765.1. Lineage (NCBI taxonomy): Eukaryota > Metazoa > Chordata > Actinopteri > Gobiiformes > Gobiidae > Knipowitschia > Knipowitschia caucasica. Next base: position 9,230,607 of record OZ035835.1, on the reverse strand, counting down.
CGATTTCCAGCCAATTCTCCTCTGTGTCTGAGTAGGAAATGCAATGTGCCGGGGCCCTGGGAGGATGCGAACCAATATGTAGGAACATCCACCTGTGATGATGTTCTGCCTATTGCCACATATAACCAACAAACCTCTGAGATACATCACAGATTATACTTCACTACTACTCCGACTGCACGGGAGTTCCCAGTGATTAATTTCACTAAAGTGGGTGAGGTCAGTGGAGTGGCCAACTGGCACTCATACCCAGCTTTTTTGGTGGAGGTCCCGGGGTTTTGGGGCTATCCATGCCCGTCAAACCAGGTGTGGGTTTGTGGAGATAAAGTGTATCTGTGGCTTCCAGAGAGATGGTGTGGAACTTGTCATCTGGCCACCCTAGGTCCGGCCTCCTATATCATTTCAAGTGATAACTTGACACAGCACTTGGGCCAGAGGCAGAAAAGGGCTGCTGCCACAGCGGCCAGAAGCCCACCTTTAATCTCAGATGTAAGAGGAGTGTTCATGACAGCCTTCCCATGTATGGAGTTGCATATTTAAGTCATAGGATGAATGATATTGCATGGAATTTGGAGAATTTGACTAATATTGTCATGGACCTCACTGAACAAATCAGGGGAGATTCAGAGAAAGAGGCTATGCGTCAAATGATCATGCAGAATCGAGTGGCATTAGATTTTGTTTTATCTGAAACTGGTGGTGTGTGTCAGTTAATTAAGGATCATTGTTGTACGTTCATTCCATCATCCAACTCAAATTATTCACTAATTTTGGATCGACTAAAAAGTCTTAAAACTGAGATGCTAAGTGAGCGAGACAATGACAACATGAATTGGGACTTATTGTCATGGTTTTCTACTGGAGCATGGTGGCAACTGATATTGAAAATAGCGACACCTGCAATAATGATTTTGGTTTTATTTTGCATATTTGTCACTTGTTTGTTGCCATGTGCTAAGTCTTTAACCAACAGAATGATAAACACTGCAGTTGCAGACACATTGTTTTCGGATCAATGTCAAGCGTTGTTAGCTCACACAAATGTAAATGATAATTTTGATATTTCTGTGTAAGTTTGTTATGAAGGTATTGCAGAAAACTGAAAAGAGATGTAATGCTGGATGTTAAAACTTTACATTTATATATTATGAATAGGGGGGAATTATGTCAATGGAGTATGTTATTGTGTTATTATCATATTAATAAATGTAACGTTTAGTCTAGTGTGGATCTAAAAACTAGTAGTAGTATTGATCCAGGATCCAGGCAGGGTGAAGAATGTGCGGAGTCAAACCCCCAGCTATTATACACAGGAAGTTAAATTAAGAGCGCAGAAAACATCTGTTATAGCCTCAGGCTTACTTACACAGGGGCTATTTGTGTGTTTTGGAGAAAGGAGCTATTGTGTTCACCTAAGGATGGTGAGACATGTGTTTTCAATTATCAGGTCATGTGACTGTGTGCTTTTCATCGATAGCCTGTCTTGAAACAGGGTCTTTTGCTTTGGGTGTGCCAGGGAGCAGGGCCCAGACTGATCAAGCAGTCTGCCACTTGTCTGTATCTTATATTCTGTCTTTTTATATATTAAACCTTTTCATATATCTAAGCAGAATTTGTGGTCCATTTTTCATCGAAGGAGAAACCGTGGCTGAACCAGCGTTAACATACATTTATTCGATGTTCAAATAAACACAATTAATAAAAAAAAATAAAAAAAAAAAGGTTGCAACCCCAGTCCAAAAAAGGCCTTATTTGGGTTACACACTATGGTAGACTCCACCCTTACCGGGCACACGCTTTAAGTATAGAAATAAAAAAAGAAAAAAGGCCCGAATCGAAACATATTTAAACAATTTGCCTTCAGATTAAACTGGAATGGCAGCGGCACAGGGAGGGGATGAACGCGTTGCATCTGTGTCCAGTGACTCAGTTGATGGTACACCTGAAAAGTGAGAATATTAATTAATTAATATGATTAAATACAGTGACCTTGATTGTTCACATAGCCTACCTGAGAGTGCCGTCTCCCCGATGATGGCCCCAATGCGCTGATCCAGATCAGACTTGGGCATGGTGTTTGCTGCCCCCCCTCCAGTCCGTTGCGTCTCCCTCCGGTGTTTGGCTATGTGTCTTTTTGTTTCGGATTTCAGGTCGAACCACTTCTTCCTGACCTCCTCTATGCTGCGTCCCTCTCCTGAGACCGCATCCACCGCACGCCATACTGCCTCCCAGGCCTCCTTCTTATTAGTATTAGTGCAACCTGCACTGAGGCTACTGAATAGAGTCTTCTTCCTCCTCGTGACCTCCAGCAGTAGGACTTCGAGTTCTGAACTGCTGAAGTTCTTTTTCCTCTTCACTGGCTGCGCTCCAACGGACTTGCTCTTCGCTTTTGGCATTTTGCTGTTTCCTGAGTGGGTTCTGCGCACGGCCCTGCAGTCCCTTTTATGGGCATTAATGGGCGGTTACTTATGCTAAGTACCTATGCTAATGAAGCACCTGGCACGAGCGCTGTACTTACGAGGAAATGGGATTCATCAATCTAAGAGAACAGCTGCGAACAATTCAGCTGCTTACGAGTGCGTTGATGAATCCCACGTAGGGACTTCTTAGAAATCTACTTAAGGAGAACTTGAGAAGAAATTTGAGAAGTTTCTTACGAAGTTATTCGTGAATGAGGCCCATTGTCCAACCCTCTTGAAAACATACACACAGTTACATCTTTGGTGATGTGTGTGTCAAATGCATCTTATGCTACACTCAGACAATATTGGTATTCATAACACCAATTGTGTGCAGTCCGGCAGCTCGCCCATGACCCCATCCACATCTCGCCGGGGCCCCGCATCATCAAGAAGCCCATCTGTGTTGGCTGACATACATAAGGACCCATCCCAGCCTGGAAACATAGCTCCACTGTTGGCACCCAAGCCACCCAAAAATATTGCAACAACACAACAGGTAATAAGCACCCGTGTCTATACCAGGTATGGGCAAACGTTTTGATGCAAGGAACATATTGGAATGTTGAACTTGCTACGAGGGCCAGAGCAGTTGCGAATAGAAATGTTTTAAACAATTAAGCTGTTCTAAGATGGACTGCAATCGAGTAAACGCACTTAAAAAGCAACAAAATAGCGGCAGTAACGCATGTATCTTTTGGTCAGAGAAACATTTGTTTTCACCCTTTTTAAAGCCCTACATAGCGGGCGTGATGTGTTTGCGGTCCGGATTTTAAGGCTATGTGGGCCGCATTTGGCCCCCGCGCCTTAGTTTGCCCACAGACAACATAATAGTTCATATGTGCTCTTACGAAATTAATGGATTATGGTAAAGTAAAGCTGACAGCATCAAGACTGTCAGAAAATGTGTGACTTTGCTATGTGCAGCTCTACAGTCTGTGGGAACAGCCACCAGTAGACATTGTGGTGGCTTTGATTCGTGCCCAGCACAGAGGAGACACCATAGCCCTCCACCACAGTGCTATATGCACACTAAAACCACATGACTGGCTCAATGGGGAGGTAATGTTACTGTTACTCATATATAGTAAATATGTGCCTCAGACATCACACGCACACAGTCATTAAAGTGCTACAAATAATCCAGTCACGTGTACTATAGCTCTACTGTTACACATAGTGAGTCACAATGTTAATTATGGAATGAGCTACAACAGCAGATGTGTTTTGTTTAATCAAACCAGCTAACTGACTTGTCGTCTTAATGCAGATTCTTGAAGCCCTCTTACACCTGTTTGTGCGGCACAGTGGATAAAAGGTGTATGTGCTCAGTCACTACACAGCAGGGGTAATTCTGCATGGCGAGAGAAGGCTACTGGGCAACGTCGCCTTGCCAAGGGTAATGTCTGTGTTGTAAAAAGACATGAGTAAACACAAATATTGTACAATTACAAATTACACAACATTACGTACATGATATAGGCTGTGTACTATATAGTCTCCAATTGACATGGCTAATATACTGAAAAGGCATCTGATGTTATGATGGTTGTAACTGACTGAGTTGTGGTACTAAAGCATGTGTAATTTGGCAACCACATTTCCACATCACCTACAGTGCCTTGCGAAAGTATTCGCCCCCCTTGAACCTTTCAACATTTCGCCACATTTCGGGCTTCAAACATAAAGCTATAAATTTTTTTATTTTTTGTCAAGAATCAACAACAAGTGGGACACAATCGTGAAGTGGAACAAAATTTATTGGATAATTTAAACTTTTTTAACAAATAAAAAACTGAAAAGTGGGGCGTGCAATATTATTCGGCCCCTTTACTTTCAGTGCAGCAAACTCAGTCCAGAAGTTCAGTGAGGATCTTTGAATGATCCAATGTTGTCCTAAATGACTGATGATGATAAATAGAATGCACCTGTGTGTAATCAAGTCTCCGTATAAATGCACCTGCTCTTTGATAGTCTCAGGGTTCTGTTTAAAGCGCAGAGAGAACCATGAAGACAAAGGAACACACCAGGCAGGTCCGAGATACTGTTGTGGAGAAGTTTAAAGCCGGATTTCCCAAGCTTTAAACATCTCAAGGAGCACTGTGCAAGCAATTATATTGAAATGGAAGGAGTATCAGACCACTGCAAATCTACCAAGACCCGGCCGTCCCTCCAAACTTTCATCTCAAACAAGGAGAAGACTGATCAGAGATGCAGCCAAGACGCCGATGATCACTCTGGATGAACTGCAGATAACTACAGCTGATCACTCTGGATGAACTGCAGATAACTACAGCTGAGGTGGGAGAGTCTGTCCATAGGACAACAATCAGTCGTGCACTGCACAAATCTGGCCTTTATGGAAGAGTGGCCATTTCTCAAAGATATCCAATAAAAGTTTCTTAAAGTTTGCCACAAGCCACCTGGGAGACACACCAAACATGTGGAAGAAGGTGCTCTGGTCAGATGAAACCAAAATCAAACCTTTTGGCCACAATGCAAAACGATATGTTTGGCGTAAAAGCAACACAGCTCATCACCCTGAACCCACCATCCCCACCTCAGCTGTAGTTATCTGCAGTTCATCCAGAGTGATCATGGGCCTCTTGGCTGCATCTCTGATCAGACTTCTCCTTGTTTGAGCGCTAATAGCCCTAATTAGCATATGAATGCAGCGGCTGGCCAGGCTGCTTTTCAGCATTGGCGGATACCACTACTTTCAAACTCGTGATTGGCTGAAAAATCACACGTGGCCAGCCATCGTGGGATTACTCTCCATTGGTAGTTTACTCCCCATTGGATGAAATCACTACTTTCAAATCAGTATAATCTCTCGGGATTGGCTAGCAGATCTGTCACTATTGGTCACCCTGCCTCATAATTAATTAAATAATTGTTAGTAGAGTTGTTGGATTTTCATTAAAGTGAATTAGAATATATTCAAAGTTTAGATAGCTTTGGGTTAACCTACGTGTGTGATGGGAGCATTCTCCCATTCCCGAGGCAAGAGTGAAAGAGCATAAGTAAACAAGAGCAGAGTAAAAGCCACCGAGCAGTGGCGGCACGGTGGCTGAGTGGATAGCACTCTCGCCTCTCAGCAAGAAGGTCCTGGGTTTGAATCCCGGCCGGACCAGGGCCTTTCTGAGTGGAGTTTGCATGTTCTCCCCGTGTCTGCGTAGGTTTCCTCCGGGTACTCCGGTTTCCCCTACCACTAAAAATATGTACAATAGGATTGGCATGCGCCTCCTGTTTGGCGACCCCGCTCCCATCTCTGTGTGGAGTGAGAGGACAAGTGCCCAAAAAATAACAATTGTAAACCGCTTTGAGACTCAGCTCTGCAGTGAAAAGGCGGTATATAAAATAAAGATTACTTACTACTTACTAAACAAAACAAAGCATGAAGCCAGGAAACATCTGTGTTGTGACAAGAAGACTCCTGACTGATGAGAGGAGATTGGTTTTCTCACCTAGAGTTCGATAGGTCATATTGTCACCAAATGGTCACATGTGTTTCAAATTATCAGGGTATAAGAACAGAGTTCTTGGTCCATTTCTTTGTCACTCTGCTGCTACATCTAGCAGAGACCCAGACTGGTGCAGTCTGTAACTTGTCCGTGTGTGCTGATGTCCAGATAACCTGTAGTTTTGAACCAGCGGCTGACAACATGTATTAAAGAGATTATGTTGTTGAAATGTGAGTAGTTTATTCACATATTTTGGTCCTTCTTGCGCCGGATGCCAACATGCTTTTCTGCGGAGCTGAGGATGCCTCAAACATGGAGTTGGAGCAGCGGTGAGACCTTCTTCATTCAGAACTGCTTTGAGGACTCCATCTTTGAGGCATGGCAAGTCTCCGGATTGAAGTTGACGGCAGAACTAGAGTTTCTGGACATCCACATGGACAAGGTAAAACTAATTTTTTCAAAAAAAAAAAAGAAACTAAATTTAAATCGTCTTTGAAGGCAGGAAATCCATTTTATCTCCTCAAAAAGCATTGGGGCAGTGAGATATCACACACTTCTAAGAAAGTGGAGAATTTAAAAGGGTGAAAGTCCCCGTTGGTTAGTTCATCGGTACCAACAAAGCGACAGAATAGATGAAACTTCTATCCACTGGGTGAATAAACATCCTCAGAGAAAACAAATTCAGCACTATGGACGCATACGTGTAGTTGGAAAACCAGATCTGGCCATTTTTGAGGGAAAAATGGAACATTTTGAGAGTGGTGATTTTTTCTTCAGCCGATTAGTGACTTTTTGGTAGAACTTTGTGGCAGCCTGCATAATAAGACGACAACAATTTTTCTAAATAATAATTTAAATTGGAAATTGAAATTTAGATATAAAGGCCTAAAGTGTGAGTGCGTGTGTGTGTGCACGTTTGAGGTGCATCCTTTGTGTCCCCTTCTGCCTCTTCCCTTTCTGCTGCTCCCTGTTTTCCCTCTTCCCCTCATCCTCCCTTGCTCCCAATTCTGTCCCTCCAGTCTGCTCAACTCTAGTTGGGTGGAGTAGTAAGTTTGTTATAGTTTAACTACTTTTGTTAATGCTAGCTACAATAATATTCATATAAATATATATTTATTCATATTATTTATAGAGGAAATGAAAATTTTCCAGGAATATGTTCATACAAAGAAATCTTTATTAAAACACACACACACAGCGTTATGCTCACACATAGGTAATTAAAAAATTACAACTCTGAACTGTCCAATCGCCTCCTCGGGGTTGTAATTTGGCAGGGTTCTAGATAGACGCTTAATGTGCGTGGCTCTGTACTTCCGCGCCGCCTCTAACCGGGACTGCAGCTTGACACAGAGTTCAGAAAACTCCGGCTTTCGAAAAGACGGCGACCGCACAATCCACCCAGAGACACCGTCCACAACGCCGCCTTCTTCATTGGACATTAGGTCTACCGTGGCGGACTTCCAGAGTTCCACTTTGTCACTTTCTAGCACACCCAGTCTCGATTCCAGCAGCTGAAAGAATCAGTAAATATTATTAGCCACATCAAATCCTTTTTCCCATCTAAACATTGCCAGGATCAAAAACATAGTGCCTTAAGCAGACCTGGAGATTCTTATCCATGCATTTGTCTCCAGTAGGTTAGACTACTGTAACAACAGCTGCAGTACATTCAAAATGCAGCAGCTCAAGTCCTGACCAGAACCAGGAAGTACGATGGCAAGGCAAGTTTATTTGTCTAGCACAATTCATACACAAGGCAACTCGAAGTGCTGAACAAAACACCTTCAAACAGCACACACACACACACACACACACACACACACACACACACACACACACACACACACACACACACACACACACACACACACACACACACACACACACACACACACACACACACACACACACACACACACACTAAATCAGAATCATTTTTATTGTCACGTAAGCAACAGGAAGTGACAGACTTGGAAATGTCTTTGGCTCAGTGCGTCAGAGAGAGAGGTGAGGGAAGAGGCATAATAAAAATAAAAAGCACTTCAAAAGGAATCAATTTAAAATAGAGTTAAAATTACTATATACAATATAATGCACATGGTGCACACAATATACTGTAAGGAATGTACAGAGGGCGACAGTGGCTCAGCTGGTAGAGCCTTGGCCTTTGAGCCAGAGGGTCATGGGTTCGAGCCCGACCTTCACCATCGACTCCCACTGTCTGCTGTTGCTGTGTCCTTGGGCAAGACACTTAACCTCTGGGAACAGCGAAGGCCACAGCGGGGCGGCTGTGGCTGTAAAGTGCCAAACTGTGGTTGTGTCCTTAGGCAAGACACTTCCCCCACATTAGAATGAGTCTGGTGTGTGTGTGAATGGTTGGTGGTGGTGGGAGGGGCTTCTGTCAGTGTGCCCCAGGGCAGCTGTGGCTACAGTAGTTTATCAAACACAGTGTTTGGAGAGAGAGAATGATGATGTGAAGAGACTTTGAGAGTCCAAAAAAGCACTGTATTAAACCGATACATTATTATTATGAAGGTGACAGCAGTAAAGTGACTTTATAAAGATCAAAGGCAGATCTGTTTGTTCTGACCATAGACTGTAACAGACATAGTCACGCCTATCTCCACCGTTCTAACTATTGGGCTGGAAAATGTGAAAAAACACATCTGTGCATGCGTCAGCTGCACGAGCCCCATTCATTTAAACAGAGACTTCTAAAGTCCACAGCGACTAAACTAGACTGGTCCAGAACACTCAGCATTGACACACATGTGGAACGGAGCTTTGGGCCAAGAGACACTTTTGGACCATCCTGTAAAGACGTTTTCCAGAGGTAAGAAGATGCTATATGTTAGCATTGGCTAATTCTTATTCCGGGTCCACCCCCACAGGCCCGGGGTGGTACTGCAGCATGTCAGAGTCCACCCCCACAGGCCTGGGGTGGTACTGCAGCATGTCAGGGTCCACCCCCACAGGCCCGGGGTGGTACTGCAGCATGTCAGGGTCCACCCCCACAGGCACGGGGTGGTACTGCAGCATGTCAGGGTCCACCCCCACAGGCCCGGGGTGGTACTGCAGCATGTCAGGGTCCACCCCCACAGGCCCGGGGTGGTATTGCAGCATGTCAGGGTCCACCCCCACAGGCCCGGGGTGGTACTGCAGCATGTCAGGGCACGTCATTTTGGACACTTTTGAGCCAGGACCCTCCCACACTGGTTCTGACCCGAGTCCAGTGTGTTCTGACCCGAGTCCAGTGTGTTCTGACCCGAGTCCAGTGTGTTCTGACCCGAGTCCAGTGTGTTCTGACCCGAGTCCAGTGTGTTCTGACCTGAGTCCAGTGTGTTCTGACCCGTTTGGAAGTCCAGGGTGACCAGGACCCGGTACTGACGGCTGAAGTCGTACTGATAATGACTCAGACTCTCGTCCTCAGGATCCAGAGTCTCAGAGGGACACGAGGCGACTGCTGCTCTCACCCTGACACACAACACACACATTATACACACACACACCCTGACACACAACACACACATTATACACACACACCCTGACACACAACACACACATTATACACACACACCCTGACACACAACACACACATTATACACACACACCCTGACACACAACACACACATTATACACACACACGCACACCCTGACACACAACACACACATTATACACACACACACCCTGACACACAACACACACATTATACACACACACCCTGACACACAACACACACATTATACACACACACCCTGACACACAACACACACATTATACACACACACACACACCCTGACACACATTATACACACACACGCACACCCTGACACACAACACACACATTATACACACCCTGACACACAACACACACATTATACACACACACACACCCTGACACACAACACACACATTATACACACACACACCCTGACACACAAAACACACATTATACACACACACGCACACCCTGACACACAACACTTTACACACACACACAGTGGGTTTACCTGATAGTGTGTATCTAGAGAACACAGCTCTGACATAAACAGGACGGTCTGATACTCACTTGTCCAAGACGTCTGCAGAACTCTGAGGACGCACAAAACAACTTATTTACTCCAAATAAAAACACACACTGGATCAAAGAAGCATCAGAAATCGCTGAACACACTGAGGCCGTAGACCCAGGACCGAGGCCGTAGACCCAGGACCGAGGCCGTAGACCCAGGACCGAGGCCGTAGACCCAGGACCGAGGCTGTAGACCCAGGACTGAGGCCGTAGACCCAGGACTGAGGCCGTAGACCCAGGACCGAGGCTGTAGACCCAGGACTGAGGCTGTAGACCCAGGACCGAGGCCGTAGACCCAGGACCGAGGCCGTAGACCCAGGACCGAGGCCGTAGACCCAGGACCGGGGCTGTAGACCCAGGACCGAGGCCGTAGACCCAGGACCGAGGCCGTAGACCCAGGACCGAGGCTGTAGACCCAGGACCGAGGCTGTAGACCCAGGACCGAGGCTGTAGACCCAGGACTGAGGCTGTAGACCCAGGACTGAGGCCGTAGACCCAGGACCGAGGCCGTAGACCCAGGACCGAGGCCGTAGACCCAGGACTGAGGCTGTGTCTCCTGTACCTGAACAAAGGCCACAGAGTCTGCGTCCTCCATCGTGGCGGTCGCTCGCTCCAGCAGCTTCTCGTTGGCGGCGACTGTGTCTCTGTATCTCTGCATCAGAGCTTTGGCTCGACCGCTCTTCTCCTCCTCCTCTGCACTGATCACCTCTGTCATGGACTACACACACACACACACACACACACACACACGCACACACACACACACACACGTTCCTCAGAACTCAAATCAGGGGAATGCAGTAAGCAAATATTGAAAAATGACTAAACAATACAAACTAGAAAATATGAATGAATACATTTTACAGAAAAAGGAAAAAAAGGATAATCATAATTAAAAAAAAGAGCAAAAAAACCATTCAGACTACATTTTGAAATATGTTAGACAAGGGGGGGGCTAAATAGCTATATCAATAATAATAACAGAAAAATTACATTTTTAAATTGTCATACACTTTTATCTTCAGATGTAATACATTTCATATAAGAAAAAAGATAAATTAAAAAAAAACAAAAAAAAAAAAAAACAGTTACTATCCAGTAGATATCCACTCTATCAATCTGGACCACCGTTTTTCATCAATATTTTTTTCTTTTTCAGATTTTAACATACACCCCTCAACTTTGTAATAATATTCAATATACCGCAAAAAACTTAACATGTTTAGTGAAGCCGTATTTTTGGTTTTAAAAATAAATTTCTTACCTAAAAGAATAATTAGGTTAATTAATTGCTTCCATTTTGATTCTCCAAGAACCCCCAACACCACCGAAGGCAGGCCTAACTGACATTTTATATTCATGTCTTTGAATATTTGCTGTACTGCTTCCCAAAAGGCCGCCACCACATGGCAGTACCAAAATAAATGGTCAATAGATTCTATTTCACTTAAACAAAAACGGCATTTGTCGGATTCAGCAAGACCCCAGATTTTAAGCATTTTATTTGTAGGTAAAAAATTATATATAATTTTAATTTGAAAAAATCTGCTGTGCGCGTCCACCACAGTTTGATATATTGTACTGAAAACCATCTTCCAGTAAATCGGTTGATCTAACAGATCTTCCCATTTTTTAAAAGTTCTATATGGCCAGGCTAACGCTAATTTTTGATGGAGATAAAACATATTTATACTTCTATTTATCTTATTTCCTTTCGACCACCTATAGTTCCGTAACACAGGCCGACAAACTAATAACTTGCTACATTCACTATTAATTTTAATTTTCCAATTTCTCTTCAGGGCAGAGAGCAGATGATTATATGAAAGAGGGGAGCAGATATCTCCATAGGTACTAATAAGTTGATCATATTGCATTAACTTCCCATTTTCCCCTATGATATCGTTTATAAAAACAACTCCCCTTTTGATTGCATTTTCCCAAAGTATGGGTTTCCCTTCAATCAGTATATTTGAGTTTAACCAGATTATTTGTTGTAAAATTTCATCACGGTTATTTGGAGGGTTGAATTGAAAACATAACCAACACTCAAGAGTTTCTTTTAAAAACATTGATCCATCATTTATAAGATCTATTACATTAGACATATGAGCTTTCTCTAGCTGCAGGTACATGAAAAGTCCAGTTGAAAATATCACATGATTTTGTTCCAATAAAACACTTGTATACCAATTAGGGTTTTCGTGTATTTTTTGAACAAGAGAGGCTTTTAAAGCGAAACAAAATGCTTCTAGGTTTAGTAATTTAAAGCCCCCTACTTCATAATTATTGTAAAAAATATCCCTCTTTATCTTTTCAGGTTTACCGTTCCAGATAAATTCAAATATTTTTTGTTCATATAATTTAAAAAAGCTTCTGGATGGAGAGGGAAGTGACATAAATAAATAAACGAATTGGGGCACTATTAAGGAATTTATCAATGCTACCTTCCCATACAAGGTTAATGATGCACCCTTCCATGGTTGTAGTATCTTTTCATAATAAGTCTTACAGGCCGCTAGAAAACAATCAAAAGAGTGGTATGAATAAAAATCAAACGCAAGTCACAGTAACGTCACACAAGGAAGGAGAAACAGTAAAACACTTACACACAATGTCGTCTTTATCAACATCGTGGAAATGTGGACTTATTGTTCACATTGTATTGCAGATATTGTGTTAAGCAAATAGGAGGTCACCGTCTCATTACGAGATTAGTCTGAAAACAAAGTGTACAGTTATGATTGGTATCTATACATATCCATTACCGACACAAAACATGTGTAGGTAAACCAAATTCAATTTCCATGGATACATTAACAATACTTACATAACCTTTTTGAGAAAATGGATCCTTCAATGAAGAAAAAAGTGTGATAATTCTAAGAGCATAGCTTTCTTTTTGTTTTCGGGAAGGCATTTGTCTAATGAAAGAAAAACACTCATGGTCAAAGGACTTCATGGTTACATAAAAAGGCTAAATTAATAATTAATTAAGTACATATTTTCACGGGGAGCTAACCAAGAGATAATCTACAGAACATCTACCTCGGTCATTTATAAAAGAGATAAGTACTATTTATCTTACAATGGGGAATCAATAACAGTGCTGAGAGAAACTGAATTGTTACATGATTATTGTGAAAGGTCTTTCAAGTGATTTTCATTTTATTTTGAGTAAATATCCTTCCACTTGTAAGAAGGAACTTTTGAGTAATAACTGAGGGATACAACATACCCATGTGTTTCACTCATGTCACTGACGAGAAGGTCGACAAGTTGTCTTCGAGAGCGGTGACTTAGTGATCTCACAGAATTATAATCTTTAAGGATCTCTCGGTCACCAGGGTTTTCCTGCAGTTCCACCATCTACAAACACGTGGAAAATGTAAAATGACAATCTACAATTGTACCAAAAATCTTATGATACAAAATGCAGCAGTACCTCTTTATCTGTGTCCTTCTCACACATGTCCTGCTTGGATCTCCTTGTGACTGCCACAGAGGATTCTCCTTTAGGAGGAGACTATGGGTTCAGGTCAATTGAAAGTGATGGTGTCCATTTCCATTTGAGAAAGATCTGTTAAAAAAATAAAACATCTAAATATGATGCTTACTTGCATCTTATAATACTTTGTCATTTCATGATTTTGAATGTGAAATAAATGTGTCTCTCCCGTGTCTCCTCCTGAAGCAAAACTCCTGAATTTACAAAACAAAACGAGTTAAATACAAGTAAAATGACATTTCACCAGGCAGAGCATTAACTTCTTAGCATCAATATAGAAATGGGTTCAAAGAATGGACAAATTAAAGCAAAAAAAGAAAGTTCTCACCACACACACAATGATGGTAGGAGTCATGGGAACTTGCTCCATTGGCACTTCTCCTGCCAGGCATGACATCGTCTCTCTCCTCGAAGTAGGACAGCAGAAGCACCATGTCTTTTGTGTCCTCAGAGCATCCACTCAGCTGTCCTCTCAAGACTTTATACTTTGTCAGATCCTCAAGGAACCTTTTACATTTGTATTTGCACACGGTGTTCATGTAGTGCAGGAGCCTTTTCCCTTTCTGATCAATACAAAATACAAAACCAACAAGTAATCATCTTGTCAAACACATTCCCTTCAAACAATGCCTGTTTAGTGCAGATCTTAAACTAATCAAATGAATATCTTACCTGTATTCCAGTCACCGGGAATGCGGCCACACAGCCTCTCCTCAGCCCGCACGTGCTCAAGTTGCGCTCTTCTGGTTAGCACGTTTGGCTAAACACGTGCCAAACGTATGGTTCTGAAAATAACCGGATATCAGCTTAGTTGTTTTATGAGGTGTTTATGCCAGAATGTCAAGATTTTGTCTACGTGTGAAATGCAACACCGTAAATGCAGTCCAGTTTCATGTCACCAGCATCACACAATGGTGAAATGCTCGATGCTAACTAGCGTTAGCTCTTCTAGCTAGCCACGGCTAGGCAGCACGATACTGAAACTAGCTAACATTTCAGAAAAACTAAAGGTCCTTCTTCTGTTCTGTATCAAGATAAATTATCTTACCCGTGTTATCGGCTTCTCGAACGAATGCTTCTCTTCTTCACCAACGCGCACTCACACTCTCTGTCCAGTGTCGTGTGAAAGTTGCACACGGCACTGATCCGGGGACTGACGTACACAGCGTTGACTCCGCATGTGTCTAAACTCTCACGATAGCTGATTATCGGAAAATAAAACGTCTTCTACAAATCAAGGAGTGCAGTCTGAAAATAATATACAGATTTATATTTTGCATGGAAAATTATTGTTGTTGCACGTGTAAATACACTATTAATTAATTACTCCCCTTCCCAAAGTTACAAAAGCTTTATTTGGTTAAAAGGTGAACCATTACTATAAAGATTATTTAAATGTATTTATTTTAGTCATTTAAACTCAGAAAAGAAACACAAGAAGCACTCTACACACATGGAGAAATTTATTTAAAAAACAAACGTTCTTGTTGGTGTTAATGTAGTGATTAATAATAATGAACATTTTAATTGCAGTTTCAGTCTTCTTCTTCTTCACTATATCACACATTTACTCATACATTGAGTTTGTACCAATTTTTCGTGGAATGGGTTATGATTAATGACAAACAGGAGTATTGGTTAACTAATAAGTTAATTACTTGTAAACATTAGTTTCAAGTATTTTAATTTCTTTAGTAATAGACTCTTGATGTACATTTGACTGTATTTGCTTGTTTTTTGTTTTGCAGTTTTTCTCTAAAAGTAACTATCTTGGATAGTAAAACTTCCAACTGAACATTACTGTTAATTAAACTGAGTTTGATGGTTTTTCAACTTAGTTTTTTTCAGTCACCATTTTACGGACATTTTCAGTACATTTCACTGAAATTTTTTACAGTGTATGCATATGTTTATATATATATATATATATATATATATGGTGCTACTTTGAACCAAGAATATAACACATATGTTCAGTTTTCTTTTAGGTATGTACATAATTCAGTTGTGATGCCTTCAGTGTGAATCTACAATGTTCATATTCATGAAAAAAATAAAAAATCCAAACTTTTGGTCTGTACTGTACTTACATATATCCTTTGATGAGCACTTACACTTTCAACATGTCTTTTGTCCTATTGGATTTATTTAATTGATTTTGACATGACAAGCTATAATCAATCATGATCAAATATTTATCTGATGTGTGTGTGTGTGTGTGTGTAAACAGTTTGAGCATTTACAAAATCCGGGTCTACAGTGTGCTGACCTGATCCATGCTGCAGACTGACTGAAAGTAGTTGTGCTCCCCCTCAACCCTGATTAGCATTTGTATAGCTCACAGCATTGCCATTTACATGTTAAAGCCTCCTATGGAGGAGGGAGGAGGGGACAACAAACTACCGTCAACAGCCGAATCCCAGAAGTTTCACAGTAATATACAGGGCCGAAAAGAGACGAAAATCACACTTTTCATGCAGTAAATGGCACCACTGTCGTAAGTATTGTAACTTGGTACTATTGAATTTACAAGACATTTCAGCAGTACTGAAATGTATTTACTATGTAAGGAATAACGTATATTACGCAGGTCATTATCTGAAAATAAGTACCGACAGGGCGAAGCGGACCCCGTACTTATTTTATCCCGCTTATTATACGGCTTTATACCAACAGAACACACAACATAAACTTCAGTCCACTTTTAGGTATGCCGAAAGGTTTCTTTAATGACAGAAAATAAAATAGTTCCCAAAGGCTTTCCCGTGGCTATGCTAGCAACAGTTAGGCTAGCAACTTCCAAACTAGAAATCTCTGGAACTGCATGAAAACTGAACAAAGCATTCTGAACATCAGCGGTGAGTGACCCAAACATAAACCTAACCTAAATCCATAATTCGATCCTCTGCAAATGTGTCCAAAAATGTGCCGGTATCTACTTCCGGGTTTTTCGGATCGCCTTTTCTCGCATTACATCAGTGTTTTTGTCATGAAAACGTAAACGGAAAATTCTGAAAACTTCCGTGCACTTCAGATTCAGTTTATTTGCCATTTGCAGTAAAAAAAAACACATAGGAATACATTAGCAAAAGTCTCCAGTGTGCACAGACAAATACAGACATAAAACAACATTAAAAGACAAAAATAAAACAAATAAAACAGTAAACAAATGTCACTGTGAAATCGATCGACTAAAACAGTTTCAAAACAAGTGCAAATCATTAAAGTGCTCTGTTCACACTGATAACAGCTTGTGGATAAAAACTGTTAGCGTAATGAGATGTCCTGCATCTCAGAGAGCGATATCTTCTGCCAGAGGGAAGAAGCTGGAACATGGCTTTCCCAGGGTGACCAGAAGAGTCATTGACAATCCTAAGAGCTTTGTTTAAAAGTCTGGATTTATAAAGAACCTCCAGAACAGGAAGCTCACAGCCCACGGTCCTCTTTGCAGAGCGGAGCACCTTGTTTAAAGCTCTCTTTTCTTTATCTGTGATGTTTCCAAACCACACAGACACAGAACCAACAAGTAAACTCTCAATGGTGCAGCGATAAAAGTTAAGCAGAATCGTAGAGTTAGTGGTAAATTCTCTAAGTTTACGCAGAAAGTAGAGACGCTGACTAGCTTTCTTAACGACTCGGTCAGTGTTTTAACCCATTTCAGGTCGTTAGACAGAGTTAAACCCAGAAATTTGCACTCCTCTATGATCTCTCCTCTGGGAGTTGTCGATTACGACAGGCAAATGAGAACGATTGCGACTGAAGTCGTAGACCAGTTCACATGTTTTCGATGCGTTCAACTGGAGGTTGTTAGTTTTACTCCACTGAACCACGTTTTGTATCTCTGCTCTATAAGAGGATTCATCATTGTTATTGATGAGACCGATGATGTTGGTGTCGTCAGCGTATTTGATGATCAAGTTTGAGTCAGAGGAGGACACACAATCGTGAGTGTACAAAGTAAAAAGCAAAGGACTCAAAATACATCCCTGAGGAGAACCAGTGCTCACAGAAACAACATCAGAAAAACAGTCATTGATTTTCACTCTCTGAGATCTGTCAGTTAAAAAGCAAAAAATCCATTTACACATGGCAACACTTAAACCGAGAGACATGAGCTTTTAAATCAGTTTACCTGGGACAAGGCAGTTAAAAGCAGAGCTATAATCGATGAAAAGCATTCTCGCGACAGATTTACTAGTGTCCAAGTGACTGTAGACAGAGTTCAGAGCAAAGGAAATGGCATCCTCCACACTCCTGTTCTGTCTGTAAGCAAACTGGAGCGGGTCAACAGTCACAGGGATCTGGCTCTTAATGAAGTCCAGCACAAGCCGCTCAAAAGTTTTCATAAGAACAGACGTGAGAGCCACAGGACGATAGTCATTCAGGCATGTCACAGGAGTTTTCTTAGGAACTGGAATGATGGTCGACTCTTTAAAGCAGTTCGGCACAGTACAGTTCCTTAGCGACAGGTTGAAAATGTCTGTTAGCACAGGGGCAAGTTGCTCAGAGCACAGTTTCAGGACACAAGGAGGGATGCCGTCCGGGCCTGGGGCTTTCCGGACTGTGGTCCTGGACAAGACACGCCTGACTTCCTCCTGAGTCACGGTGAAGGTACCTTGATTGAAACACTCAGGGAATACAGTAGGACAGGCATCAGCGGATTCAAAGCGACAGTAGAACGTGTTCAGCTCGTTTGGCAGAGCTTGGCCGACAGATGCAATTTTCCCAGCACTAGGTTTCCACGATGTGATGGCTTTAATACCCTTCCACATGCGCCGAGGGTCATCTTCCTCAAAATAACTCTTTAACCTGTCCCCGTAACTGCGCTTTGCAGATTTAAAAGAACGTTTCAATGAGTAACAGGATAGCTTATAAGCAACTGTATCATTTGATTGAAACGCCAACGCACGCTCATGAAGTTTCAGTTTCACTTCCGCGTTCATCCAAGGGTTTTGACTACAATGTTCTTTAATGACCTTCTGTGGGACACAGCCGTCAATACAGAAGCGTATGTATCCAGACACCGCGTCACAGAATTCATTGACGTCCTCTGACTGAAACACAGACCAGTCCGTAGCATCAAAACAACCTTGTAGCTTCATGCTAGCCTCCTCAGACCAACACTGCACAGTGCGAGAGGTTGGTTTATGTTCCCTGCTCCTCTGAGTATACGAAGGAAGAAGGAGAACAGAGGAGTGGTCAGACTTTCCAAAAGGAGGTCTGAGACTGGACCTGTAAGCTCCCTTCACGTTACTGTAGCAGTGATCCAGAACATGTGCTCCTCTTGTAGCTTGAGTCACATGTTGGTAAAAGTTCGGGAGTACAGTCTTTAAATTACATTTATTGAAATCCCCAGCAACAATGATGACTGCGTTAGGATGAGCAGACTCATGTTTGTGAAGGATCTGGCTCAGATCCTGTAGGGCTACTTTGTAATCCGCACGTGGGTGAATGTAAACAGCACATAAAAATATCACTGAAAACTCACGGGGAAGATAAAAAGGGCGGCAGCTCAAGACGAGGCATTCCAGATTGGCAGTACATGTTTGGTTCACGATTCGAGTGTCCGTGCACCAGCGCTGATTAATTAAAAAGCACACACCTCCGCCTCTGGCCTTGCCGATGGTCTCCTTCACTCTGTCCGCGCGGTGAGCGGTGAATCCCGGGGGCTGAACAGCAGAGTCCGGGACGTTCGAGTGGAGCCACGTCTCGCTGAGGCAGAACACAGCGCAGTCCCGGGCCTCGCGCTGGCTCTGGACCCGACACAGGAGCTCGTCCGTCTTGTTGGGCAGAGACTGGACGTTGGCCAGGTAGATGGAGGGCAAAGGGGTCCTGGAGGAGCAGCTACGAACGAGCAGACCGCCTCGCCTTCCCCGGTGTCTGCGCCTCCTTTGCCGACTCGAGGTGCCCAGCTCCACACCGCGGAGAGAACGCCGGAGACGCCCAGTCCCCTCGCTCTGTTGGCGGCCACCGCCGCGGCCCGCCTGCCGTGCTCCACCAGCCTCTCGAGTGGGACACTCGAGGAAGTTTGTGCACCTCAGTTCAGGTAAAACGAGTGACCCGTCACCCGCGTGATCCCGAATGATTTGCCGATCATATCCCAGACGAAAAACAACAAAACACAGATCTTCTTGTATTAAGACTGGATATGTATAAATTACTCTCCGATTAACATTTCATTGCGTTGATTGATTGGCATTTGCGTTTATTGAGCGGCCGGAACTACTTTCGGGTTTTTCACGATCGCATTTTGACGCAGAGAAATAGTATTTTTGTCATGAAGACAAGACCAGAAAATTCTGAAAATTTCCGTGCATGTGTGTGAAGAATGTATAAGTATTCTCCGATTAACATTTAAGTGTGTTGATTGAGCGTGGCTAGCTCCGGAGTGGCCGGAACTACTTGCGGAGTTATCCACGCATTTGAAAGACAAGCAGAGAGTGCGTTGCCATGGGCAGCGGTCATTATTGTTTTGAGAGGTCAGTTATAGAAAATAATGACCGGTAGAACGTTTTGAAATTACATTCAAATCAATGGAGCATTCTACTGCTGCTGTGAGGAGCCGTATAATAATATGTTTTACAGGTGAACTTTGAGGAGTATGATGGTGTCATTGCGTGTGTCAATGTGAACAATACACACTGGACCTTGCTGGTCAGTATGTACACTCACAAAGATATGTACTGAAATGTACTTGGAGTAATGTTATCCTCTCCTAGTATGTCAATGCTGTGACCGCCACCATCTACTTGTTGGACCCCTTGGACAAGCCCACTGCCAAGTCAGATTCGATGGCTGCTGCCAAGAGGTTCAGGTACGTGTGCCTTATTTAGTTAATGTACATTATAAGCAGTGTTGGGCACGTTACTTTGAAAAAGTAATTAGTTATAGTTACTAGTTACTTCTCCCAAAAAGTAACTGAGTTACTAACGGAGTTACTCCACTATAAAAGTAACTAGTTACCAGTAAAAGTAACTATTGCGTTACTTTTTTCGTTTTGTTCTGGAACATAATGTGCACCCGACGTGCGCATTTTTACAATATTTCCATCTAGAAAAGGCTGTTTTTCTGCTGAAGTCCTGTTCACTCTTCATCTCTCTCTGTGCTGTAAGCACTAAACACCAACACCCGCCACTGTGAATGTGGATCACCGGTGAAGCACCGACTTCAGCCCAATCAGATGAACATATATATCATATAAATCAACTGGACAGTTTGTTTGGCCACAGCAAAATATGTTTCATGCCCACATTGTTTGTTCATACAAAACGCAAAACTATGAGTTATGGGTCTTACCTTATAAATGACCTGCACAGACCACTTCAGTTCAGACCAGTTCCTTGTTTAAGTCCAGTTAATGGTTTGAGCGTAGATATGTAATCCTCCATTTGGAAATGAGTCCAATGAGTTTTAAAAAGTAAAACAAAACGCGTGTGTCCTCCATAAACTCCTGTGTTTTTCTAGCTGCAGCCGGGTGCATCCAATTTCTAAAACCAACCGTCTTACACTTCACCTCTCTTTCTTATCATTCCTATAGTAATTGAAAAATTACCCTATGTGCATTTTAAATTATCTTAAAATGTGTTATATGTATGTTAGCCAAACCTATTGCTGTCCTTAGCAGATAAACCAGGAAGAGAAAAGAGCTTATCGATGGAATTGTATGCAGCCGACTTCTGCGCTCACATGAGCTCCTCTGAGGCTGGCCTCACGGTGATAGAAGCCGTAGTTGAGCGCGATTAGGACCCATATTTGTTTCAAAAACACAATTTATGACCATCCTCTCAACTGTAGACATGTAGATTGTAAAGGAAATATGTTTTACATCAGCCAATAATTGCCGAGAGGTTTTCTCATCCTCCCTTCTCTCATGACAACATGTTCATTGTGCGTCTTGAGTAACGCGCAGTAACGGGATGTCGGAAATGATAACGGCGTTATAGTTACTGTCAAAGTAATTAGTTAGATTACTCGTTACTGAAAAAAGTAACAGCGTTAGTAACGCCGTTACTAATAACGCCGTTATTCCCATCACTGATGATAAGTGCATTGACACAAAGGTTTGACCACTAATATCAAAATGTGACCATCACAGTGAATACATGAAAATGCGGCGCCTGACAAGAGGCAAGTGGCAGTGGACTGAAAAGCAGTGGGAAGGGGGAGTAGTACCACACTCTGCCCAACAAGATGGCTCAAGTTGTGGAGTCTTAACATTGTTGGTAAGGAAATTGTTGAATTTATTGACATTTTACCTACAGTACATATTCAGACAACCCACAAAAGTGTTGATGTATTCTGCTTTGAGCACATATAGCACATAGTGTGAGTGTTGTGCAGAAATGATGGCCATTTGCAGGGCTAGGCAGTAATTAGAGATGTAAATATACAACAGTATGCCTCTCTGAAAAGGATCACGCTACTGTAAGGGGTGTGTGAAACCCTTCAAGAGGGAATTCAGATGTCCCATTTGTGATCACAGTGGCTAGATTTGCATGTAAATCTTGCCACATGACATGGCTAGATTGTCTTGTGGCAACAAGTTTGATCCACTGCTACCCATGTGGCAGCAGGTTCTTGAGATAGCCTAGTGGATACAGCACAGGTTCAGTAATTTGAAGGTATGAGGCTCTCAGTCAGGAATGTCTTATTTTTTCAGTCAATTGTAGTAATAAAGTAAAATACAAATGGTATAGAGCTGGGACTTGAACTCACAATGTTGAGGATGGAGCAGTATTCATTTGTGCGGTGCCTTAACCACTCGAAACACTTTACTTTCTCTACAAACACAATCATTTCATGGATAACTTTTGTGGGGTTTTTATATACATTTTTCATACTAAAATATTGTTTCGATTTTCATACACCAAAGTCATTAACATTAGTTTGCTCCAGAAATCACACTATGATCATTTTGGTCTCCATGCAAATGTAGCTAGTGTGATGTGACATACTTTGTCTCACATGGATGAGTTATCTTACAGAAATTACGCACCAATGTGAATGTGGGACTGTTAACAAAAAGCTTTGGTTCATGTGGGACATTGTGCAAGTTGTATGAGCAACCAGTTGTAATTTGGGAGCCGCAGAGAACTAAAGTGCAGAAGGTCTCAGGGTCAAGCTCATAACTTGGGGCTACAGTGGCGCTGATGGTACTTGGGTCCTCTCATGATCCGAATGTTGCGGTCAGAACCCCACCTCATGAAGGTGCACACGGTTGTGTCCTTGTGCAGGACACCTAACCCGCCGTTCCTCAGTGTCTGCATACGTTGGTGTTGCTAAATACAATTTATCCCATGTAAAGCATAGTTTTTTTTTCTTCATATCTAAATGTGCATGCCAACCCGATGAGTCCTATTATTTGATTCATGTAGGCAGTGACCATGACTATTTCATGATTAAACTACGAACAATGGGCAGACCAATGCTTGTTAAGAGAAAACAGATAATCGTTGGTTCCCAACCTTTTTTTGTTTTTCGCTTGAAGCCCCCGATGTGTTTGGCCATGGCCCCCACAAATGTATCAAAACATGGACATAATTGCAAAGTGTTTATTTCCAAATACTAACCCGAAATTAGAGTATACTAAGTGTGATTTAATGTAATATGGATTTTGTGTAATTCAGATGGCTGAAGAGATACTCCGCTGTTTTCCGTCTGTTCCCGCCAACATAATTATGGACACCTCATCACACAACATGGTGCAAGAAAGGGAGAGGCTGGCTCTGCAGATTTTTGCTGACTCGGGTATGACGATGATCTGATAACATATACAGCTGTGTGTCTACCCGCATAAACGACAAACTCGCCATATGCAATCATTTACAATTATACTGTTCTTCAGCATACTTATTGCAAAGTTACAAATAACTTGAAGATCAAGACGCTTTAATGTGGTTTGGGTGTAGGCATTATTGTACTTTTGGGGGTGGGCATACATACATCCAGGGGCCAAAACCAGTTCTCGAACATAAAACCTCAGGGCCCCAAGATATTTTGAGGATTGTAGCTCAAATCAGATAAAGTTCATGTGGTATCAATGTGGACACCATACTGTCAACATCCCAGCAAAACACCTCTAAGTCATTTATGTTGCACAACACTGGCATTTTCACATAGCGTTTGGTTTATAACTGGATATCTTGGTTTATTTAGGGGTGAAGAAAATTGGCCCTCCACTACACAAATGTGCCTTACCCGTGTTGTAGTAGGTAACTTTTCATGACATAGGGTTGGACTCCAACCTATTTGCAGTCGCACTAGTCTGCTCCAAGGGCAACAATGGCTATATACTGTATAGTGGGAGAAAAACTTATGTGAACATTTTGGAATATGTCACATTTCTGCCTAAATTAGTCATTAAATGTGGTCTGATCTTCATCAGAATGAATAAACAGTGTCTGCTTAAACTAATACCACCCAAACATTTATATTTGATCATATAAATGATGTGAGCTATCTGCATGGTTACCAACCTCATGAGATAGTCAGCTCTACAATAGCTGTATTTTAATTACGTTTTAAGCTATTTTTATTGAATATTGTATTATTGGCTATAAGGCACAGCACATTCTACAGAAGGTTACAGAGGGGCTTCATCAACGTCGCTAAATATACGTTGTAACATTAAATTAGCCTTGAAGTGGCTATCACAGGGCTACCACGAGACAACAAGCCCGTCCAAAGAAATGGAAAAACATAAAGAAACAAATAATCTGGTGCAAGAGCTCAGCCGACTCACCTTAGAACTTCGGGAAAGTGATCGAGCATCAATTTCTTTTCTTAGAAGTGAAGTCCTGCGTCTCACTACCCAGCTGAACGAAAAAGAGGCACTTGTTTCCAAACTCCTGGAGGTCGCTGGTGGTCAACACAAACGAATCCTGTCATTAAGTGTAGCATACTCTGACACTCTTGTCTGGGATGGTCCTGCTGGTCCTGGATCCTGTTCAACACCAAAACGCCCGGGTACGGATAATGAGCCCACGGGCTGTGAAGAAGCATCTAGTGCTGTGGTCCAGGTCCTTGGTATTTCAAACCGGTATGCGGCTCTGGCTGCTGACGTCCCGGCACCGCCAGCGGAACCTCCTGGTGCGCAGGTGCCCCGAGAACAAGAGTCCACAGCTGACCCCCAGTCCCCGGGGAATGCAAAGTGCTCGGCGCCCAAGAGTGAACAAGTACTCCCCGTAAAACTTTCACTCGCCGGACAACGTCCACGCGAGAAATCATCCGCCAGAAAGAGGCTCCTAAAGGATGCTGTGCTCAGGCGACACAGTGGTCCAGTTGAGCCCTATCCATGCACCCCACAGTGGCCTGAGAGTGGAGCGCCGAGTCCACGCACTTCAGCCTCTCCTGCTCCTGTCCCCCTGGTCACACAGCAGCCAAATCCCGAAACGTCGCCTCAACCGGGACACTTTTCCCCGTTTGCTCAAAAGCCGTGCACTGGTCCGAGTCATCCTGCCGTCTCCACTTCACGGGGCGCTCACGGAGAGCAGCCCAGAGCAGAGAGCCAACGCGCCCCTTCCTCCCTGCGCGATCAGCTGCGCCGTGGGCCAGGTCCAGTGGATACGCCCTCTCTGCGTCCACTCTTTCCGCAGACAACTCTAATAATTGGAGATTCCATAATAAGGGATGTTCGTTATTTCAATGCAGTAACGCATTGTATCCCGGGTGCCACTGTGCCAGACTTGTTGATACGGCTCCCCTCGCTGCTGAAGTCCATGCCCGACACAATTTCCAGGGTTATCGTGCACGTTGGAATAAACGACGTGAAGATGCAGCATTCTGAAGTGACAAAGAAGCACTTTACGGATCTTTTCCAACTTCTACGCCTATCTGGTCTATCGGTCTTCATCTCTGGTCCAATCCCGACAGTGAACAGGGGCGACTGCTTCTACAGCCGCGTTCTGGCGCTGAACCAATGGCTGCAGTCTGTGTGTAGCTCTTTCGGCGCGGTCTTTGTTGACAATTTTGGCCTTTTTTGGAGACGCCACATTGCTTATCGTCCTGATGGTCTGCACCCAAACAAGTTTGTT
The DNA here is from genome assembly GCA_964034765.1 of Knipowitschia caucasica. Taxonomy (NCBI): domain Eukaryota; kingdom Metazoa; phylum Chordata; class Actinopteri; order Gobiiformes; family Gobiidae; genus Knipowitschia; species Knipowitschia caucasica. The sequence goes on along the minus strand of OZ035835.1, from coordinate 9,205,068 downwards.
GGTGGACTATCTGTGTCACGTGGTACAGTGGACTGTGAGATCATGCGTGTGACTGGCTGCGTCACCGCCTCCACCGCTCCACTGTCAGCACCATGTGAGTACAGCAGCGTGAACACTGGCCCCCATCCCCTGTTTCGTGTTATTCCAGACTCTCCTTTACACTCTTCCACTCTGAACCACCCTCACGTAATCATAAGACCCAAGCAAGATCGCAAAAAAACTCAAAAGTCAGATCAAAGGAACTTGATTCATATTCCCTGTACAAATGTTTCCAGTTCTGCTGAAACCATACTGAATCTTGCTGTTTTTAATGTCAGATCCCTTGGCAACAAATCATTTTTAATTAACGATCTTATCTCCTCTTATAACCTCGATTTTATGTTTTTAACTGAAACATGGCTTGATAAAAACACTGGTAATGCTGTTCTACTAGAAACAGCTCCTCCCACCTACACATTTGAATATGAAGCACGAGAGAATAAAAAAGGTGGAGGCGTGTGTGCTCTATTTAGGGACAGCATGGTTACCCATAGACTGACATTTGGGAACTTTGCCTCCTTTGAATATGTGTCGTTCAAAGTTGAGATGAATAAATCCCCATCCATACTCGTCGTCATTATCTACAAGCCTCCCCAACACGGTCAAAATTTTATTGAGGATTTTACAGAATTTTTATCAGTTGTATGTATTGATTTTGATTCACTGATAATTACTGGTGATTTTAATGTTCATGTGGATATGGCTGAAAACAAGGATACAAAAGAGCTCAGCTCTGTTCTTGAAACCTTTGGTCTGGCCCAGCATGTGCGAGCCCCAACGCACAATAGAGGCCACACACTCGACCTTCTAATAACGAAGGGAGTTAACATCACAAATTTTAAAGTGGTCGATATTGCTTTGTCCGATCATTACTGTGTCTTTTTTAACCTGTCAGTCATTCCTAAACCACCCGCTCAACCTACAGTTCTGAGGCGAAGACACATAGTGGATGGAACAGACGCTCTTTTTATGGAAAGAATCAAGTTCGAAATTGCCCCATGCTCTACTGTAGATGACTTATTAAACACTGTAACTCATGCCATTTCTAATGTAATGAATGCCATCGCCCCCATAAAAACCAAGAAAACTAAAAGTGTACAAAAAGCACCCTGGAGGTATGATGACCTTGTCAGAGAAAAGGAGAGAGACTGCCGCAGGGCAGAGCGGAAATGGCGCAAGTTTAAACTCCATGTCCATTACGAAATGTTTAAATTAAAGCAGCATGAGTACAACAGTATTTTAAGTACTACAAGAGAGCGGTATTTCACCCAGACCATTGAAGACTCTAGAAATAACTCCCATGCCCTTTTTGCAACCGTGAACAGATTAACACACCCCCCATCACAGTTGCCTCTTGAGTTTATTTCCACATTTAAGTGCAATGAGTTTGCTGTATTTTTCAATGAAAAGGTTCAATCCATTAAAAGAGCGATAAATCCCACATCACAAATTTCTATACAAACAACTGCAGTTTCTGAGCTGTCCTTTTTTTCACCTGTCACTGAAAAATTGGTCAAAGAAATTGTTTTAAAATTGAAATCGTGCACTTGCTGCCTTGACGTGTTGCCCACTAGATTTTTAAAACTTGTTCTTAACAGTTTGTTGCCTTCACTCACTGCAATAGTGAACGCATCTCTTCAGGCAGGAACCTTCCCTGGTCCTCTGAAAACTGCAGTGATCAGGCCTCTCTTAAAGAAGAGCAGTCTTGATCCTGCAGTGCTCAGCAATTACAGACCCATTTCAAATTTGCCTTTCTTAGGGAAGGTGTTAGAAAAGGCCGTTAACCTGCAGCTAAACAATTTCCTGCTGCTGAATAATGTAATGTAATGTAACCTTTTATTTTACTAACCATTTATATACCGCCTTTTCACTGCACATCGGAGTCTCAAAGCGGTTTACAATTGTTATTTTTGGGAGTGGGGCCAGTACAGGAGGCACATGCCAGACCTATTGTACCGATTTTTAGTGGTAGGAGAAACCGGAGTACCTGGAGGAAACCTACGCAGACACGGGGAGAACATGCAAACTCCACTCAGAAAGGCCCTGGTCCAACCGGGATTCGAACCCAGGACCTTCTTGCTGAGAGGCGAGAGTGCTATCCACTCAGCCACCGTGTTTTTGACCTGTTTCAATCAGGTTTCAGGCCCCACCACAGCACAGAGACTGCCCTGATAAAAGTTTCCAACGATGTCCGCGTCAACAGTGACTTAGGCAAAGCCACAGTGTTGGTCCTGTTGGATCTCAGTGCAGCCTTTGACACTGTTGATCACGAGATCCGCCTGCAGAGACTTGAGGGATGGGTTGGCATCACTGGCACTGCCTTAAGTTGGTGCAAGTCCTACTTAGAGGACAGACAGTCTTTGTTGAGATTGGGGACTGTGTCTCAGACCAGGTGGCCTTAACAAGTGGAGTGCCCCAAGGTTCAATTTGGGCCCCCTTCTTTTTAATATTTATATGTTGCCACTAGGTCAATTGATTCGAGGCCAAAATGTATCCTATCACAATTATGCAGATGATACGCAGATTTATGTCTCACTGGCTGCGGGTGAACTTGGGCCAATTGAGTCACTCTCTCACGGCATCAAACAGATTGACTCATGGATGCAAAATAACTTTCTTCAGTTAAATTCAAACAAAACTGAAGTTATTGTGTTTGGCCCACAGAAACTCAGAGAAAGTGTGTGCAGCCTTCTCCAATCCTTTTCTCTGTCTCCAAATTACAAAAATCAGGTTAGAAATCTAGGAGTAATCATGGACTCGGACCTCAATTTCAATAGTCACATTAAATCTGTAACTTCAGCGGCTTTCTACCATCTAAAGAACATTGCTAGAATTAGGGGCATAATGTCTAAGGCAGACTTAGAGATTGTCATTCATGCTTTTGTTTCTAGTAGGTTAGGCAACGGCCTTCTCTCTGGTCTGTCCAAAGGAGCTGTAAAGCAGCTACAGTATATTCAAAATGCTGCAGCTCGAGTCCTGACAGGAACCAGGAAGTATGACCACATTAGTCCAGTCCTCAGGTCTCTGCACTGGCTTCCTGTGGCTCAGAGAATAGATTTTAAATCAGCTCTCCTTGTATATAAGTCTCTCCGTGGTCTCGCACCAAAATACATATGCAACATGCTGGTGCCGTACGAGCCCGCTTGAACTCTGAGGAGCGCGGGGACTGGCCTCCTGTTGGTGCCCAGAGTCGGGACTAGACATGGGGAGGCAGCGTTCCAGACCTATGCACCTAGAATCTGGAACAGTCTTCCCGAAGGTGTGAGACAGGCTCCTTCTTTAGCTATGTTCAAGTCCAGGCTGAAAACGGTTCTTTTCAGCCGTGCCTACGACTGATCATCAAGAAATCATATCATATATTTATTTTTGATGTATATATTTATTCATTTTCTTAAACTGTCTTTTGTATTTGTTTTTACAGTCTGTTTTTAATTTGTTTTTAAATTGCTTTTAAATGTTGCCGATGTGAAGCACTTTGGGTTGGTTGCATTCTGTATGAACTGTGCTATAGAAATAAATATTGATTGATTGATATTTTTAATTGACCATAACATGTAAACATTCACAGGAGGGAGGAAGAGTAAGTGAACCCAGAAATCTTCATGCATTTTCGGCAGTTTTGTAAAGAGGAGTGGTCTAAGATTCAGCCTGATCGTTGTGAGCGTCTAATCTGCAACTACAGAAAAGCAGTAATTGCTGCAAAAGAAGGATCAGCCAGCTATTTAATACAAGGGTTCACTTACTTATTCTATGCATGTCTTCCTGCAAAATATTGCGATGATCCTGTGAATTCATTTTTCCATTGATAACATATTGTCCAGGCCATGAGGCAGCAGAGCACCCCTGCACCATGATGCTCCTGCTCCATACCGCACAGTGAGGAGAGGGTTTAGATGTCGGTGCTGTTCCAGTTTCTTCCCCCACACATGACGTTGGTTGTTCCTCTCAAACTGTTCAACTTTGGTTTGCGAAAATGATGATCCACAGCGCTCGTGGTAAAATATTCAGTGGACTGATGAACCCAAAGTTCAGTAGTTTTGGAGGAACACACAACGTCACGTGTGGAGGAAAAATTCAACAGCACATCAACATCAAAACCCTATGCTCATTTTGAAGTATAGAGCAGGAGCATCATGGTGTGAGGCTGTTTTGTTGCCTCAGGGCCTGGACAACTTGCTATCAATAGAATGAATTCACAAGTTTGACTTTTTGTTTTCCTGCAAAATATCAGACATTCACAACATGCATAGAATAAGTGAGTACACCCCTGTATTAAATAGCTGGCTGACCCTTCTTTTCTAGCAGTAACTGCTTTTCTGTAGTTGCAGATTAGACGCTCACAACAATCAGGATGAATCTCAGACCATTCCTCTTTATAAAACTGCCGAAGATTTATGGGTTCACTCACTTATTCCATGCTCTCCTGTGAATGTTTACATTTTACGGCCAATACAAATATGAGAAAATGGAATTGTTTGGTTGTTATTCGTTTAATCAGACACTGTTGAATCATTCTCATGATTATGATGAAGATGCGACCACATTTTATGACCAATTTAGGCAGAAATGTGAGAAATTCCAAAGTGTTAAATACTTTTTCCTAACCCACACCCACTATGACCTATACTATGGAGTCTCTCTACACCAAGTGTAATTTGGAGTATAGGCGAGTATGTTGTGGTGACTAGCTAATACAGAGATGGGCACTAACATATCGTAGGCTACATTATGAGTAGGTTATTTGATATGTGAAGAATGAGAGTGATATATTATGTACGGTTTCCTCTTTTAGTATTTGATGTGAATGAACACTGCGCAATGTGCAGCACACACAAGCCTGCAGCAAACTGGGTATGTATTAACAGCAACCCAAGTAGCACAGCTACAACTTATTACATGTATACTCAGTAAAGCTGCTAAATGAATGAGTGTAAGAGTAAGGACACCATAGACCAACTGCATATGGAATGTAACTCAAAGTATGGTACCGTGTGTGTTGTTTTAGATCGGCAGTGACAGATGTGCAAGGTGGTATCATGAAATGTGCCTTGCCTTACCAGATGAGGAGGCTGCAAATGGGAGTGTAATTTTTGTTTGTTAGTTTAATGTTATTCCCACAAAAAAGTTTGTGAAACTTTTAATTTATTTTTATTGTATTTGACCTTTATTTAACCAGGAAAGTCCCACTGAGATTAAGGCTATATCCACACGAAGACAAAACGCTTATAATTTCAGAAACTTTTTCTGTAAACACGGAGTTAGCTCAGTAAATGTGTGCGTCCATATGAATGTAGTCAATACGCCTGAAAACGCTGTGAAACTATGCCAGACCTGTTGGTGGCGCTGTGACGCAATGACGGGATCAAGCCCAAACTTCCGTGGGCATGCGCGGAATTTTGTAAACAGACAACATGGCGAGTGGGCGAGCTGGTACTACATTAGTATGGACGGACGATGAGGTTGAACTGTTGCTTCGGGTCACACTGGATTACAAAACCAACAAGCTACATTGTTGTTGTCATTATTTTCTGAGTGCGGCGCATGCGTGCTTTAACAAGAGGCGGGGCGATGACGCAAGCGTCTCAGATACATTGCGGAGAGGCAGTAACCACGGAGCGGCATATACGAAGTTTTGAAATCTTTCCACTCTGGGACCTAGTTTCAAAAATGTTCGTTTACACCCCCCCAAAACGCCGGCCTCGTATGGACGATACACTGGATTGATAAAGTATTTTTGCGTTTAGGCCTGAGCTTGACTTCGTGTGGACAGGGCCTAAGAATATTTTTCAGGGGAGTCCTGGTCCCAGAGGGGAACCTGGAGGAACATAACAATTATAACAGCTAATTGCAGTAAATACAGAAGGTTTCTGAGAACCATTCCAGTGTGGACCAGGTGTCCAGGACCTGTACATGTGATCCACATTAGTTTTAACCCCAAGTGATTAAGCATTTCACAATAAAGGCCTTGTTACACAGGGATTTCCATTATAACAGCTAATTGCCATAAATACAGAAGGTTTCTGAGAACTATTCCACTGTGGACCAGTTTTTCTTAATTCTATGGGAACCATTTTGGTCCCCGAGGGTGACAACTGTTTCTTTTTATTCTTTTTTTTGTTTTTTTTACCTTTTGAACTGAGCATGTCAGATCTACATTGACATGGGTATTGAAATGTGACTTGCTCCATGATGCTTTGCCAATTTAAAGTTAATGTTCAAAACACAGGTAGACATTTATATTCGAAAGTGATAAAGAATGACAAATTAAGCACCTTAAAATACGTTGCTCAAAATCAGTGCCTCACATTGTTATTATTATTGTTTTTGTTGTTGGTAATAATAATAATAATAATCATAATAATATTATTATTATTTATTTTATGTATAATTCTTATATTGGTAGTTTAAGTCACCGTACTTGGCAGCTGGCTTTGGTGAAAGGGGTGAATTTGCGCCATCTGCTGGACCGAATTTTAACTGGCAGCTGGCTTTGGTGAAAGGGGTGAATTTGCGCCATCTGCTGGACCGAATTTTAACTGACATTTCTGACGACATGACAAAAGTTGTACATTAGATGTTCTACCACAAAGTATATCAAGGCTGGGGGTTATTGGGTGCTTTTAAAAGGCTGAATGACGCTATATGACTTCATATGACTGACTAGACACCCGAGGTGGATTAAGTCGAGGCTGGCTTGACGGCGTCATATTTGTATCATGTGGCTCTTTGCTGTACACAGTAAAAACATTGGCTCTTAGTCTGTGACTGGTTGGCCACCCCTGGTCTAGCCACTTCCTCATCCTCTACCAGAACTGTACATTCCCTGTTGGTCTGGCTTTCCTTTGCGTTATTTATACAAACACACATTCTACATTGAATAAAATGAAACCTAGGCATTGTACACCAGTCGCTAAACATCTCATGAAACTAGAATTGGTTGATGGGTCTAAGATTTTAACTGCTTAATTCTGCAGATACTTATCTCTCCCAAAACAGCCCCGTGGAAATAGCTAGCAGTGCTTCCGGCCAATGCTATGTCAACAAACCATGGGCAACAAACACACGTCCGAGGGTAAGGTTTATTTAAATGCCCTTGACATAAGGACATAAAACAGTCACACATAAGTTTTATTCAAGACCTTACTTATGAAGATATTTGAAGACGATTTTGATGAATGCTTCGCTGCCTTATTTTCCCCGAGCCGTGGCTGTGAATGCACGGAACACATGTTAATTTGTAAACAACCGTCTTGGACCCGAAGTGAACACGTAGCTAACATGTGTCTTGGCCTATTATATCATTTGATATAGGTCTAATATACACAGTAAATGTAAATAAATATACATTACTCCCAGTCTTATGTATTTGATTAAAACATATAAATACATATCTATCTTATATCATTACATAAAACAGGTGTTAGCACTATGGTTAGCATACTATAGCTGCTGTCTACATGAAAACGTGTGTTTCCTCTGTGTAGCTTTAATATTATATTGTGGGGATGTTTCTCCCTAAAGAGAAAAATAATGATTTTTCTCGATCAAACACAATCTCACTGGACTGAAATAGCCTCTTAGCTTAGCTTTTGAACAAACTTGAGGCCTCAAAGCACCAGTCCCTCGCTGATCCTCTGCAGGGGGTGAGTCCACAGGAAGTTGGCTGCTCTGTCGGTGGTGAAACAGCCGTTAAGTGTCTTGCCCAAGGACACAACAACAGTAGACATCAGTGGGAGCAGTTGGAGTAGGTCCCATGATGGAACTCACGACCTCCAGGATGTCGCCCCTCATAAATAAGGTCTTGAAAAAAACTTATGTGTGGCTGTTTTTATATCCCATTAAAAAAAAAAACCTTCCCTACGGACGCGTGTTGTTGCCCATAGTTTGTTGACGTAGCATTAGCCGGAAGCACTGTTAGCTATTTCCACGGGGCTGTTTCAGGGAGAGGTTTCTCAAGATACCTCTTTTTTTCTCTCTACTGTGCCCCTTCAGGGGCTCTGTAGGCAATAAAGTGGCACTAACTGTGTGGATTTGTTTTTTATTTTCTTATTCCACTCTCAGCCTAAAAAGTCAAGTAATGACTCACAGGGCTCTCAATTATGTAAAATAAAAAACTAAAATGGCCTGTTGTGGTGTGTTTTGCGATCATGCATTGTTAACGCAATGGAAACTTTAGGTATCTGAGCTTTAACTTCAAGAGTAAACTCCCTCCTCACGCCGGAGTTTGCAAACTACATTTTGCGTGTGATTCCTCCACCAACTTAAAGAAGCTATACCCTCTTTTTTCTGAGTAGTTCAAAAAAATGCTTTTTACTACATACAAGTTGTATCATAATACATAATTTAATTGAAAACTTGAGGTCATTGATTCAACTGTGTATGAATTACAGGCCGTGAAAAGTGCTGAGTAGAGTCTGAGCTGGACGCTCGTTCTCCTCCACTCACAGAACGAGCGGCGAACAGCCTGCGTCCTCTAGCCTCTACAGCGCTGCAGAAACCCAAAGGTTTCACCGGGACGTGCTAGGCAGGTAACAGCTAAGCTAGCTAGCTGTTCCATAGCAACTTCCGGGTTTTTCGCGATCACTTTTTGTCACATTAAAACAATATTTTTGTCGTGAAAACTTTACCAGCAAATTCTGACATCGTCCGTGCATGTGTGTTAAGGATTTATATGTATACTGTATTGTTCGATTAACGTTTAATGGTGTTGATTGATTGATATGTATTTGTTTATTGAGCGTGGCTAGCTGCGCTAGCTCCGCTAGCTTCTCTACACAGACAAGTGTGCAGAGAAACTGCACAGTGTAGTGACAGGCGCTAATAGCTTGTCGTACTTGCGGTCATTATTGGTTTGAAAGTTTTGTTATCAAGAAAAAATGATCGAAAGAATTGCATTCAAGTCAATGGAGTGCTGCTGCTGTGAGGAGCTGTATAATAAATTATAATTAAATATTAGAATATATTGTAATGTTTAAATTAATACATTCGGATGCGAAACTAGCGGTATTCTTTTACTTATATATTGTGTTAGCAGTGCGTTGCTTTAGTGCCATTTCATCAGTGATTGTTGTACAGCTAACAAGAATTTGCGCTAATGCTAATGTTAGCATACGTATCAGATCGCAAATAAAACTAGGTGGCTCCGTGGGATGAGAGCGTAGGGGAAATGAGAAGCCTGTGAGCATTCAAACATTGCAGAAACGGGTATAGCGCCTTTAATGGAGGTTGAAATGGGCTGTGCCAGTTTGCTCCGTTTGAAGAGCGAGTCCGTCCCCACCCTTGCTCTTCCACGAATGAGCCTTAGCCCACTGACACTGGTGCCCCGCCAACAGTACAATTTTGGGCGCCAATCTGAGGTGAGTGAGAAAAATAATTATTTACCCATATTGGATTTGAACGTATGCTCAAATATAGCAGATCACTTATGAGAAAGCTCTCTACACGGCTGCTCCACATTCTCAACACGCAGGGCCCGCATCAGTTCTGCGATTACACGCATTTACTCTTCACTTCACGCATCCATCACGCACGCATGACCAAACAGCCGCTCATTCAGTGAGTCGCTGTTCCCGCAGATCCCCTGCGGCCTCCGTATCTACACGCACCTCACGAAGCAGCCTGTGTGCGAGAAACCCTCCGCACGCCCCAAGGGCCGCGCTACATACATGCATAATCAGTACAGAGCGTGTGGACTTGTCACCCCCGCATATTCTCTGTATCCTGCTCCATGCAAATTCTGCTCCATGCTATGATATGATCCCTCTATCCGCAGCTAAGCGTTCCTGCGCATCACGCTAGGCAGCCTCCCACGCCTGAGAATTCCCCGGCACACACAGCTCTAGTTTCCTCTTTTGGGGGATCTGAGATCATCTTCAGCTGCAATCAGTCTCATCGCTGCAAGTGTCACTGCCGGGGTCAATGCGCCAAACAAATAAATCATTTTATTGTATTAATTGTGTCTTTGGTCTCTTCAGATTGAAATGCAAACAGGTCTCAGGCTACAACCTTAGAGGGTGTGCTTAGGTATGCAATTTTATACCCAAAGTCCAAAAAAGGAGACTACACTGTGAGAGCCTTGAAGACCAAACCTACCCCATGTAAGTCACATGTACACCATGAGTTCAACGCGTATAAGTCAGTGAGGACAAATTGTATTTATTTTTTTACAGTCTATATTGACAAGCTGATGACTCTACTGTTTGAAAATGTGGCGGTGGATCCTCTCCTGTATCAGGAGCACTCTGAAAAGGTCCCTGTGCCTGAACCACTCTGTGCACAATATGAGAAGCCAGACAAACAGGAAGCTGTGAGCAGGCACAGGTCCAGATTCTTCAATAAGATATAAGGTGACCAACGTACCTGTACTGCAAACAGATTTTAAGAAAGTTGGGACTTTGATCATGTTGTATGGCAAAGAGATGACTTAGATTATAGTGCTAAACTACTGAGCTTACCATTAAACAAAGTCTTGTAATGTAATTGTATATCTCATGTAAAAAAAAAAAACAAAAACATCTTTGTTGGTTGTCCCAGTGATTGGAAAGAAATCGGTAACTGGGCAAGAGAAGGTGAACTGAGGAACTGACGAGGTGGAAGGGAAGTGATGAACCATCTCTCGCCATCAAAGTCCTCAGGTGATGACGAGGCTGTGGACATCTGTGGGCAATTACATTCAGAAGGCCTTTGTTTGAGGATGCAAGAGTGTGGCCAAAATCAAGTATGTAATTACAAGTTTTCATCCCTATATCTAATTTATATTAATATATTTACACTCGCCATATCCTTGAATTATTCTTTGTAATTCTGTATAATTCCATGTAGGCACAACAGCATGTGAGAGACTCATTACTATTTTTTTTTTACACCACATTTTTTGAAAGCTGTAACTAAAATAAGACCACAATACCACACTTTGCACATTGAGACATTCTGCAACCTTATTCCAAGGAATGCTGGCCAGGTAAATAATACTAATACTCACTTGAGTTATTTTATACATTTTATAGATACATGCTGTATATTCATGATTTTGTTGTTTAATTTCAGGGTGCAGGTCGGTGTCTTCAATTATGACCGAGGTGAAGTTGGCCGAACGTTTGATATTCGCAAGGGACCGTCTGCAAATTGCAAGAGTTCAAAACGACTAATAAAGACTAAAAATCAACAAAGATATTTTTTCCCAGAATTGATGGGTGTAGTAGCTCCCATTTAATGATAGCTAGCTACTACAGCCAAACTTTTGGGAAAAATATGGTTTTCCCCTTCACAGTAACAAAAATGAAATTGGAAAAATTCACTAAAAATCAACAAAGACTTTTTTCCCAGTTTTGATGGGTGTAGTAGCTCCATTTGAGCAATAGCTAGCTACTACAGGCAAGAATTTGGGAAAAATATGGTTTTCCCCTTCACAGTAACAAAAATGAAATTGGAAAAAAATACTAAAAATCAACAAAGACTTTTTTCCCAGATTTGATGGGTGTAGTATGTTGGAATATTGAACTCCTGGACCAGTTAAAATTAAAATCAGTTTAGTATTGTTTCTGTTGCCAAATTAGCACTTGTTTGTGTAAATCTCAAAGAGCAGTTAGTTCAAGGTTAGTCTGTGTGAGAATGGAAGAAAACAAGTGTTTTATCAGAGCAGGTGCAGGCTTTGGCAGCAGGCCAGAAGGAGTCATAGGGTCCATACAGTTGTGATGTCAAGTGACCTTGGATGTAAAGTATAAAGATGTACAGGAGCAGTCACGGGGGCCTCTTTTTTCGTCCGACAGGAGAGCAGTGAGACGTCCCCGAGGCCACTCCTTATCTTGGACGCGAAGCGAGACTTGTGTTCGCAGACCGTTAATATTGTAATATTGCTTGCAAATCTTCAATATAACCTTTTGAAATCAGGTTTGGTATCTGTCATTTCTATTTACTGTTTTAACATTGGTTTTTGTCTCTTGTTGAACTAAAAGGACCTGCAGAACGAAGGGCTGTGTTGCGGCCTGTCTGCAGCTTCTGGGGCAGGGGAATTCTGACAAATTACTGCAGAACTTGGCGTCGCTCGAACAGGATTCGACAGGAGACACTAGGACCGGTCAAAGAAAAGATTAATTTGGCGCCAAAGTAAAACGGTAAGAATTGTTACCAACTAATTAATCTTTCCTTTTGACCTGACCTGAGACCTAAAAATAAAAAACAAACAAACAAAAGTAGGATGAATATTGAAGGATTTGCTTGCAAGTATTTTATATTTATTGGGATATTAGTATTCAAGTCTAAGTGATTTAAGAAAAGGAGAAAAACTGTGTGTTATCTCAGTGATTGATAGTCAACCTAAAAGCAGAACTGTGTGAGGATCTAAGTGATTTATGAGTTAAAAGGAGTGAACTGTGTGTTATCTCAGTGATTTAATAGTTAAAGGAGAAAACTGTGTGTTTTAATGAATTGACGAGAGGGAGAGGACAGGGACAGTGTCTAACTTTTCTCACTTTTAATTTTTCTCTTGGTGTGAATGAGTGATTGATGTTTTCTGTGGAAGTGACCATTGCACAACGGTCACAGTGAACGCAGTAATTTGGGTCGCGTAGGACGGGGTCACGATTCGTGTGTACATTTCCCCACCACATTTGTGGTCGAACGGGGAGATACCACGATCTGACGCCCTAAGATTACGCACCCAATTGCTGATTCTTTACATTGATATTGATAACACAAGGCTTGTAATCTAGACGGTAGAAAACATGGCATCTGTAACATTAGATGAGTGGATAAAGGGGATTATACAGTATTTAGAGGGGACAACAGAGATTAAAAATACAACAACAAGGAGCATGAGAACATGGTTGAAATCAAAAAAAAAAGATGGTATTTTAGCTAAGTCAGATTCACCCCCAAGTGAAGGGTTAATGAAACAACTAAGAGAATTAGTTTTGGAGAAACGTTCTCAAATGCAAAGAGAGAAGCCGTTAGAAAATAAGAAAATTCAAAAGTTGACAGATGAGGTTACTCTGATTTCAATGATGATCAAACTAAATGAGAAATGGATGACTGCTGCCAAATTGCAAAGTACAGCTCCTGATTCTTCCCCTCCACCGTATGCTCCATTGTATCCAGATTTAACAGAATTAGTGAAAAGTAAAGATTCTGCAACAATGGCTCCATTGATTACATTTGAAGAGCCAATAAAATGTACCGTGACTAGCACAGACGAGGAGAGTCTGGACAAAAAACACTCCCAAGAGGCGCTCAGACAGGTACGAGAGGTTACGGCTCAGACCACCCAGCTTCAGAAACACATTGATCAGGTTGGAGAAATTGTGGCGCAAGTGGCTGAAAGACAATTCAATGACACATTGACAAGACTGGAAAATGAGCTTAAAAACCACACGATTCAGGGAGGCCCATCTCACCCGCAGCATACCCCAAGGACTAGGGGAAATTCATTTGCAAATGGTTTTAATGGAAAAAACTTTATTAGTCATTCTAGTCCCAAATTTGACGAGATTACTTCCCAGGCAGAGAAGAGAGCAGAGCTGCGAGAGCAGGGGGCGGGAGGAGTGACAGCCCAGAGGAACGAGGGGGGCGCAGACAGAGAGGCCCAGAAGGGAGTGGACCAGCACTCAGGGACTAGGAAGAAAACAGATTTGAGAATCAGCTTTCAGAAGCCGATTACAGTTAGGAAAGAAAGACAGCATCGTTATTTTACTCGATCTAATCAGACTATAGATGCAGAATCAAGCTCGTCAGACGAAGATTTATTGATGACCGGCTCAGATGCATTTGTAACATTTGAACACTCAGATGACGACGGTACGAGTGGGGAAATTTATTATCAACAGGAGAGGCGACAGAACAAGAAGAAAGCTAGGCGCAGACAAGGAGAAGATGTGTCGATGTGTCCAATTGTGGTATCAACATCTAGGTCCGGGAGAGAAATCAGGACATGTAAACCGCTAACTATAACTGAAATTGACTCTATAAAATTGAGAATGAAAGACCCAAGGCAGTATGGGGGCAGAGCATGTTTGTTGTCAATCCTGGAACACTATCCTGCTCAAAATTTAACCCTAAATGATCTCACTACCGTCCTCGGTGTTCACCTTCCAATCATGTCACCAGGATTTGAAAATGTTGCAGTTCGAGCCACAAACAGCTGTTCAGTGGAAGCATGGTATTCAGCTGTGATGGAAAAAATGGAAACGTTATTTCCTGTGCCCATGAATGCTATGGAAACCATAAATCTAGAAGTGCAGGATGGAGAGACAGCCGAGGCCATGAAGCATAGATTAAAAAAGGAATTTGATGCATTGTATCCAAGAGAGTCCACCCCAACCTATGATTTGATCAAAAAAATGTTCTATCAGCGGATGCTCAGGGAGCTGCCGACAGCTGAAAAAGAAAAACACATTCTGAATTTGGATACTGACTCGCCAGCTTTTGTTAGGTCATATTGTACTATTAAAAAGCTACTTCGGAAGAAAAACAGCCCCAAAACTGATGATAGTTTGTCACTGATTAAGGAATTAGTTAAAGAGATTAAAAAATCTGAACCAAAGCCAGAAAAAGTGGAGAAAGCAGAAATGTTGTTTAGTGGTAACCCAAGTCCACTGCAGCCTCAGACGCAGACACAGGTGATGCAACCACAGCAGATTATACAGACTGGACAAATACAGCAGCAACCAGAGTATGAATGGCAAATGAATGGATACATGCCCTATGGAAATCAAGGACAGAGGTTCCAGACATTCCCCAGGAATAGCAGAGGTAGAGGTGGTGGACAATTTAGACAGGACAGAGATTTATCAAACATGAAGTGTTACAGGTGTGGACGGTACGGACATATAGCAAGAAACTGCAGAACGGGAGGAATGCAACACATGCAGGGTCAAGGAGGTCAGCAGCAGTTTCCATTTCAAACATACCAACAACCACAAGTGTACCAGGCACAACCACAACAGCCATACCAACAACCACAAGTGCACCAGGCACAACCACAACAGCCATACCAGCAACCACAAATACACCAGATGTATCAGGCACCTCAACAGGTACAACCACAACAGCCAATGGTCTTGGGCCAACCACAGCCACAGTATATGACCACTCACCAGATGACAGAGTCAAGACCAGAGGTCGCTGCTCATCAACTCAGTTTATTACCGAAATGAAGATGCCGTGGTCCAGATAGAGAGGGATGCATTAACGTGGCTCCAAAATTTATCACAATAACAATTGAGGGACAGCCTCAGAAACTGTTGGTAGACACTGGAGCAACATTTAGTTCATTAAAATGCAGTCTAGAGCCCTCTCAAAAGTGGAAAATCGTATCTGGATTTAATGGTTTGGCTACAAGAGTTTTTTACTCAAAACCTCTAGACTGCACAGTTACCTATAAATCAGGAGTAAAGCAGACTTTCCAACATGAATTTCTAATAGCCCCAAACTGTCCCCACAACCTAATGGGAAGGGATTTGATAAAACTTTTGAAATTGGATATTTCTTTCCAGAATGAAATTGAAGTGTCAAATGAGTTGGGCATGTTAATACAGGATTGTGGCCTCGAAACTGAACTGTTGCTCCAGCAGGAACAAAAACTTAAAACACCAAAAATTGACGATAACATAGCCACAGTTTTTTGGCTAGAGGGTAGTGAAGAATCCAATGACACATTGCATGAACTAGTTAAGCCATTTTTGCCATGGATTACTGATAGATGCAAGGACTTGCGGTCTCCAGTAGATGTCGTACACTGTACACAGGCATATTTTAGGCATCCAGAAGATCAACAATCATATGACAACTATCTGATTGAGTGGGAAATGTACAAGACTAGTGCATGCGAGACACAGGGAATAGAAGATCCTAAAGTGACACAAAAGCTGAATTGCGTAGTGGTGGGAGAACATGGGGTGGCGTTTGCTAACACAAATTCAAACACAGACACACTCCCAATATTTAGGGTTGACAAATCCACACCACATGTAACAATGATGATTGAGTCCAAAGCAGAGGCCAAGAATTTAGGTCCAATGTGTGCACTGATATTGGCCAGTAATTTAAAACCAATGTGTATGCAACAGGGACAATTACAATACATTGTACTGCATAGTGAAACCACAGGAGGTTATGTGATCAAATTCAATGACCCAATTGAATATAAAGCCACTATGCAGGAAGTACAGAGAACAAGGACACATGGCAGGGAAAATACCAATTCAAGCCTATTTGAAGAGCAGAAACACACTTTACCTGAGAGGCTATGGACAAAACATGCATTTGACATCGGGAAAGCAGAGGGAATCCTGCCAATAAAACTACTGTTTGATGACCAAGTGTGTTACCAGAAGCAGTATCCCATTAAAGCAGGACTCCAGGACAAATTGAAGTACACAGTCTCAGAATTGGTGAAGGCAGGAATCATTGTCGAAGCGCCAGAGTATACGCCATACAATATTCCAATGTTGGCAGTAGACAAGGCAGGAAAACCATACTGCAGACTAGTGAATGACTTCAGGAAATTAAATGAGAGATCACAAGACAAACTATTGGACACACCTGACCCACACAGAGCAATGGCATTCTTACCAGCGTCTCATAAATGGTTTACCACCATTGATTTATGTAACGCATACTTCTGCATCCCATTGCATCCTGAGTGCTGGAAGTATCTGGCATTCACAGTTGAGGGGAAGAAGTATGTGTATACGCGTTTACCACAGGGTCACTGCGCTGCACCTGGGATCTTTAACAAATTGATCCAGGACGTGCTCTCTGAGATTGACATTGACCCAGACAAAAACTTTGTTCTGGCCTATGTAGATGATATTCTAATCTCAGGAGTATCTGAAGAGGCATGTACAGAAATCACTATGAAAGTCCTTAGAGTAGTGGCAGAAAAGGGATTCAAAATTGATTTATGACAAGTGTGCATTTGTAAGACAGAGAGTATCTTTTCTAAAGACTTATCTCACTTCAGAAGGAGTCATGTGTGACCAGTCAAGACTGATCAAACTATCAGAGTTTCCCAAACCAAAAACAGTGAGAGAAATGATGTCCTTCATAAATACGGCAAGCTATATCAGGAAATATATTTTCAACTTCTCCTACATGATGAAGCCCTTGCAGAAAATGTTGATTGATGTAGGCTACACAGATTATGATGGGATCTTGACATGGACTGAGGAGCAAGCACAGGCATTTCAATCAATCAAAGAAAAACTATCAATGGTGCAGACTTTACACTGCGTTGATAGGAAATACCCAATTATGATGGAAATCACAATGACTGGAGATTATTATTGTGCAGTGTTGTTTCAGAAAATAGCAGATGCACCCAAAATATTGTACATATTCAGCTCCAATCTCAGAGGATCAGAAGCACACCACTTCTCATGCGCACGTTATGTAATGGCCCTTAAGAACTCACTGGTTTCCACATCACACATAATCTTGGACTCAGAGGTGATAGTGAGAACGCCACATAACATGTATGCAGCTTTGAAGGGGAACACATTTGCATTGACAAATTCAATGTCTCAAAAGATTCATCTGTTACTCGTAAATATGCAAGTTACATTTGAACCAACAGACTCTCCAATATTACCATTTACTATCTCAGGCCCAGTTCACCAGTGTGAGGTCCAACATAGTGAAGAAACAAACTTGATCAAAAAGTTGGGCAGGTCAGAGATTGAGGGGTCACATGCTATTTTTATAGATGGACACTCGCATAGAGACAAAACTGGAGCATTGGTTGCAAGCGCAGCAGCAGTCATCCATGACAGGGAAACATCACCTGTTACCAATCCTGATTTTAACATACTGAAGGCAGAGGCGCTGGCAGGGAAGTCAGCTCAGTATGCAGAATTAGAAGCATTTAGCCTGGCTTTGGAGAACAGGCCAGAAGGACCTATCACAATATATACTGACTCTGAGTATGTGCATTCTACAGTGCATTTACACTTGCCAATCTGGGTATTGCATGACAATTTCATCACAACAAAAAATTTGAGACCTACACATTTGGAATTATGGCAGAAGGTGGCAGACCAAATCAAGAATGTACGTCACAAAACTGCATTGGTCAAGTGCAGAGCACATACTCGAGCCAGAGACTTTGTGGCAAAGGGCAATGAGTTTGCTGATAAAGTTGCTAAAATGACAGCTGTGTATGACAGGATAGGTACGGCTCTGCAGGCAGTTATTGAAGACAATCCTGAGGGAACAGAGGCACCAGTGGAAGAAAGGGAAGAGAACAGTCCACACATATTGCAAGAAAATCCCTCACTGTATGATGTGACAGCATGGAAAACTGCAGGGGCCATTAAAAACAGTGAAGGAGTATTCTATGATACATTTGGTAAACCGTGCGTGACTACTAAAAAACTACTACAGATTATTCAAAGTAAGCATGAGGAAACACACATAAAGTGCTCAAAACTTTTTTCAGAACTAAGACGGCACATGTTCCATCCTTTTATGCTACCAACCATCCAGCATCTATGTGACTCATGTGACATATGTCAAGGGCTCTCTAAGGCAAGGGCTGTGAAGGCAGGCATAGGAGCATACCCAGTGCCTCCATGGCCCATGGCAGAAATCGTAATTGATTTCATCGACATGACTGCTGATAAGAAAGCGGATGGGTGTAGATACGTGCTCACAATGATTGACCCACTCACACGATGGCCTGAAGCTTTTCCTTTGGCAAAAGCAAATGCAGAATCAGTAGCCAAAGTATTCTTGACAGAGATCTTTCCAAGGTACGGCCCGGCGAGAGTTATCAGATCTGATAACGGCTCGCATTTTAAGAACCAGACAATGGCTCAACTATGTGAGAGGCTGAATATAAAACAGCATTTTGGAGCAGTGTTACACCCGCAATCACAAGGGGTGATTGAAAGGTTCAACCAGACACTGAAAAACAGATTCTGATGTAGGTCTGGAAAAATGAATTGGAAACAGGCACTGCCTATAGCCTTGATGGCAATAAGAGGAGAACCAAGCAGGCCAATTTTTATGTCACCATTCCAGCTAATGTATGGGAGACACATGCCCAGTAACTTATCTCGTTCACTGGAGCTCCCACCTCCAGCAGCCACTGATGATGCTAGGGAAACTTATATGAAAACATTGGTCACTACAGTGAAGTTTCTGCAAGATAACATTGTCACGCTGACCCAGAAATCTCCAGAGCCCCCTTTGCAGGCTGTAAAAGACAAACTTACAGTTGGAGGCTACATTTATGTGAAAAACCAGAAACATTGTTGGGATCAGCGAACTTGGAAAGGCCCATTTAAAATCTCCAAACTATACGAGTATACTTTGAAATATTACTTAGACGACTCACAAACTACAGAGTCATCATTTGTGCACATATCACACACTAGGCCCACTAGTGCACCAGAAAGATCCCTGCTTGATGTAATGAGAGATATCACTACGTCATCAGAAAAGGAGGCCGACAGGGGGACAGAGAGGGAAGTGTCTGACTCTATTAGTTAGAACATGGGGAGTTCTAGGGAGGGCGGAGCAACCCTAAAATGCACCTATACTTACTGTTTTAACCAATAGGAATTATCACCATAAAAATGTATTAATTGCCCAATATATTGTATGTAAATGTAAAAAAAAAAAATATATATATATATATATATATATTAATACTAATAGAATTGAACTAGACAAAGGAGAATCCTTTGGTTATATAGATTCTTCTCTATACAGGTCCCAGTGCGTCTGATAAGAAAGGAGACATCACCATACAGCTATAGAGGGGATCCTCAGGACCCATTAACTGACGAGGAGGTGTTTGCATTGATCGAGGAAAGGCTTGCTAGATACAGGGCTGAAATGGGCGCACTGAGAGATGGCCCTTTCTTCAATGGAAGCCTGTCCGATGCTGGACAGCGGGATCAACAGTTGGACCAAGCAGCCCAGGATATCCCTGACAGTGTCTCTCCAGATAGCCCTGTGGTGCAAGTGTCTGATGGCATAGGGACTAGTGATGACAATAGTATGAGAGACCTTCTGGAACTGTTGGAAGTTGAGGATTTTGGACTTTGGGGCTCTGGACTTCCAGACTTTGGACATCGGGAGGTTGAGGTTCTGGCCCCTGAGGTTCAGGAGTCTGGATATCAGGATTTTGACATTAGAGATGGTGGAGGACAGGGTTTTGAGGTCCTGGACATTGGAGATTGGGTTGTTGAAGGTCAGGGAGATGAGGTTCAGGATGTTGAATATCAGGATATTGCCATTTAGATTTTGGGATTCAGGGGTTTGAAATTATGGTCGATGGACTTCAGGTTATTGAAGAATTTGGCAATTTCTCTGACTTTATGGATTGGGCTGATCAAGGGGACTGTGC
Organism: Knipowitschia caucasica; assembly: GCA_964034765.1. Lineage (NCBI taxonomy): Eukaryota > Metazoa > Chordata > Actinopteri > Gobiiformes > Gobiidae > Knipowitschia > Knipowitschia caucasica. The sequence goes on along the minus strand of OZ035835.1, from coordinate 9,184,682 downwards.
ATTTAACTGACGTGGTTTGGATCCGACATAAGTGATAATGGTGGGGGTGACAAATTGGCCTATAAGGGATGTTTAATTTATCACAGGATTGTGATAAAACAGGGGGAAGATTGATTATTGATTATTTTTTTATTGATTGATTATTAATATTATTTTTATAATTATTGATTGATTATATATAAGACCTCTGAAACCATACCTATTTAAAAGTATTGTGTGATCTATGGTGTCAAAGGCCTTGCTGAGGTCTATGAACACACCGACTGTGAACTCTCTTTGTCCACTGCAGTGGTTATCTCCTCGACCAACTCCATTACTTGGATGTAGATCTTTTTGATCTAAAACCATATTGTTGCTCATTTATCAGATTATGTTTATCAATAAAGTTGTTTAACACAAAAGTTTAAAATCTTTGAGAATGGGCAGTAATGAGACTCGGCCTGTAGTTGGTAAATTGATGCTGTCTCCACCTTTGTGGATCGGAATAACTTTTGCTGTTTTCATTTTGTTTGGAAAGACACCATTTATAAAAGAAAGATTACAAATGTGGGTGAAGGGAACAGCTACATATTCGACAATCTCTTTGCTCAGACACATATCTATATCACAACAATCGGTTGATCTCTTGTTTTGAAATGATTTTACAGTTGCTAGTATTTCATTTTCACACACAGGTGAAAGGAAAAGTGACTCTAAGTTGTTTTGAATGTTGCTTTCATCAAATACTTGAGTATCTCTAGGTTGATCAATTTTATTTGCAAGATTTGGTCCAACATTCACAAAGAAATTGTTAAATAGGTCGGCTATTCCCTTAGGATTCTGTATTGTTTGGTTATCCTCTATAAAATACTTGGGATATTCCTTTTTTTGTGTGCCTTTAATGATGCCGTTTAATATTTGCCACATGCCCTGGATACTATGCTTATGCTGTTGAAGTGAGTTACAGTAATATGTTTTTTTGCTCTGTTTAATTATTTTGGTTAATTTGTTTTTATACGTTTTGTATCTATGCTCTGAGTCTAAGGTTCTGTTTTTCATAAACATTGAATATAGGTGATTTTTCTTTTTACATGATTTTAGTATTTCTTTTGTGATCCATGGTTTCACTTGTCTAGTGGAATTTTTAATATGTTTTTTTCTAATTGGACAGTGTTTATCATAGAGTGTCAGAAAGATGTTTAAGAATATATCATAGGCTTCATCTGGATCAGTAGAAGCGTGTACCTCACTCCAGTCCCATAAAGACAGGTCAGCTTTGAAAGCTGCCAAAGTCTCTGCTGTTCGATGTCTACAAAACCTATAATGGTCAGTCTGTGTTTTTCCTTTCTTGTCAGAGAGTTCGTGGAAAATACTGAAAACAGGTAAATGGTCGCTTATATCATTAAGGAGTATTCCTGCTGTTATCTGGGTCTCGAGCTGATTTGTGAAAATGTTGTCTATTAGCGTGGCTGAGCTGGTTGTTATTCTGGTTGGCTTTGTAATGAGAGGGAATAAACTGTTACTGTACATTCTTGTTGTAAAATCAGTGATGTTTGAGTCGTCTAAGGGGTTTAGAAGATTGATGTTAAAATCACCACACACAATTTGGAGCTTTTTTGTTTTAAAAAATAGATTATCTACGCTTTGATTGAATGTGTCTAAACATGACCCAGGCGTTCTATACAAGCAGCTGACATTTATCTTCCGGGATTTTTTAACCTCGATTTCAACCGTTAAGCATTCCAAGACTCCGTCTATGGTGGTAGATCTACTATCAATCTTTTTACAGTTTAAATCCCTATTTACAAAGAGTGCTACCCCGCCTCCTCTTTTCCCAACCCGGTGTGTAGTGAATAATGTGTAACCATCCAATTTGATTTCACAACTCTTTTCGTCATCAAGCCACGTTTCTGAAATTGCGATGACGCTGAATTTTTTGAACTGATCCAGATATTGTCTGATGTTTTCATGGTTTTTAAACAAACTTCTGCTGTTGATATGAATTATTGTAAACGCTCTTTCCATTTTCACACATTTGAAAGTTTCGTCTGTGTAATACTTGCAGTTACTGCTTATATTGTTATAAAGGTTATTATCTGGATCTATATCACAGTTAAAATGATCAGGATTATCATTATTTGTACTTGTATTTTCAAATTCGATATCATTGAGACTAGTAAATATGTTTTTAAATTCATTTTCATAAACCATTGTTTTGTTTATTTGGTTTATCATCATCATTAGTTAAATCACTTAAATTGCTCCAATTCCTTGCCCTCTCTGATCCACTGCACCCGAGCGTGTTCTGGTGGACCATTGAGTTTTATGTATACACGACAATTGTATGTCCAAGTTGATTGTATTTTGTTCTGTTTTCTCAGAATTCTTGCCTCTCTTGCTATGTCGGAATTTTTTTTTGTCAAATGGTCATTCATGTAAACATTAGTACCTTTCAATTTCACTCCTTGCTTCATCAGTGCACTTTTAGCTTTTCGGTTGACAAATCTCAAAATGACAGGTGGTTTATCTTGCGTACCTTTTCGTTGCAGGGGGTGACACGCCTCAATGTCTCTGCTGTCTACTGTTATGCCTCTGGAATCCAGAAAAGCTATAACTTGGTGTTCAACAGAAACGAGGTCTGGTTGATTCAGTTCAGTCGCTGCAGCACGGGCGTAGGTCCGGGGTTTAATGTCTAATCCAGTAATCACCATGTCATTTATTCTTGAGTATTGTTCGAGGTCCGCAACGCGCACCTCTAGCGCTGCGATTTGTTTGTCCTTCTCTTGGCTTTCCAATCGGAGTTTCTTAACTTCCTCCATAAGTTCCACTATACATTCCTGGCGGCTGGACATCTTCCTCATCTCTTCTGCCATTTCCTTCATTGTATCTCTTAGTCCGCCGATTTCCTCCTCCAGTAGTGCCATATTAGGTTTAGGAGCCATGCTCTTTCCACCGCCGTACCGCCGTTGTGGACAGGAGGTCTGACTCCCACCGTACAAGTGTAGGCGGGAGTTAAATATTCCAATGGAAGCAGTCGGAATATTCTAGAATGTTCAGAGGAACGTCTCTTCACCAACTTTCTTCAAACATGGCGGACTTCCACAGACTTCCAAGGTCCTGAGGTCCCGAGCAGGTCCCGCGCTGGGGTGAGATGGAGAGGTAGTTGAGTAAAATCTTTCAGCTGTTGCCTAAATTCATTTCTAACTCTCACAGACACTCCTCTAGGGCTGCAACTAACGATTATTTTGTAATCGATTCATCTATCGATTATTTTTACGATTAATTGAATAATCGCTTGGCTGTGAATGATGTAGGAAAATTTTATTTTTTTCAATTTGGCATCGCTTGAGGACGTTTGTTGGAGGCTCTTTGCGCTAATTCTGTTTTCTGATTGGATGATACACAGGCAGATATTCATGAAATTTACAATGTACAAAACACTACATAACCTAATTTGTTTTTATAGTTAGTGTTTCATCAAAAATACTACATTTTCATGTTATTTTTGCTCTATTTGAGTCTGTGTGAACCAGAAAACTATTAATCGATTACTAAAATAGTTGTCGACTATTTCAATAATCGATTAGTCGTCGATTAATCGATTAGTTGTTTCAGCCCTACACTCCTCCACATCCCCATTGTTCACTTGAGTACATTAGAAGCACATCTCAGTTCATAGTGTTCATAGCGAAAAGATGTGAACCGGGCCGACCACCAATGATAACACTGTGCTAATTTAGCCTCTGACTTCCTGATTCGCACTGGAGGATAAAGCGGTATATTTTGATACACAGACTGATTTTATTTAACAAATGTCACATTTATAATGTATATCTATGGTAACAAATGATGTTTTCTCTGCAACTGCAAGAAAATAATTTGATAACAGATATAAAAAGGTAAAATTTCTTCCATAATAAGCCATTTATGTCTTTAAATTATTACACTTTTATCACCAAACCTCAAACACTGCTGCCTTGGAATGACAGTGTTCTCCTTGGACAATGCTAAGAATTACAGCAGAGGTCACCAACTTTCACCCACCAAGCTACTTATACCCAACACAAATGTCAGAGAGCAACTTATGCTTCATGAAACTTGTGTAAAATTAGATCAAGTTTTAGTTTACTCTGGAGAATTAGTAGCCAAGATCATAATTCATAGTAAATTGTTTGATTTTTGTATTTACTATACAGATGCAGAAAGTGTTTGGTGAGCTTGATCCCTGAATTACAGAGATGGAGGTAAAAACTTCAACTTGCACTCTCAAACACAAAACAGGGCCTTTGCTATGATCTGGTCTGAGCTATGTGACGTGGACATGGTGCTTCTGACATGACTTCACAATTTAGTAATTTTCCACTTTGATTTTTAAAAGCACAAATTTAACAAAATTAATTAAATTTAATCGCCCAGCTCTAATTTTTGGGTAATAATTCAGTAATATTTATGTCATTTGTTCTCACTCTATGGTACTTGGGCTTCTTCAGGTGGTACATCTGTAATTTTAGACTTGAGTGAGTTTCTTCTGTTCTGATCCAGTTCAAACAGCATTAGGACAAGAAATAACAGCTCCAGTTGATTACGTACAATGTCTCTCAGAGGTGGGAGACGCAAGTCACATGACTTGACTCGAGTCAGACTTGTTGCAATTTTTGGGACTTGAGACTTGCTTGACAAATGCTCCAGAAAAACTTTACATGACTTAGACTTTTTTTGTGACTTGAGATTTCAATCGAAACTTGGAGGCCAATGACTGTCATGGCAACGTGTAAACAAGAAAACCTCCCTCTGCCTTGTTACAGCTGCGTTTTTTGCCTTTTTTGGCAAACTGCATTTGTGGTTTGTGTTCCACATTGTTTTACTGGATGCTTTTGTATGTCTTTGCCCCGTTTTTGTGAGGTTCAGCTTTAGCTGTATTTTTTAATACAGCGAATCCATGATGGTCTTGAAGAAAGCAGGTAACTTATGAGCTAAAGAGATTTGAGACCTACACATTTCTTCTCCTGATACACTTAAGAGGCACCAAGAGCCCCCCACACCTGCAGCACAGTGGAGGCGTCACAAGAGGGGCTACAGGAAACAAGGAAGGGACAAAAGAGAAGGTACCCGGGAAAGACACGCAGCTAAGCCACACATGCCTTCTATCCAGTGACCGCTGGTTGGTCTGTTTTGCCTGGCTCTGCCATACTATTCCCTGTCCATTCCACGCAGGGACATTAGGTCACGGAGCAATTGGAGCAGTTTGAATGGGCGGGCCTAACGCGCACAGATTGTCAGTGAAATAAACCATTTAGCAATTAGCAGACGTGACGACAGCTGTAGTCCAACTCACAAAATATGAACAGAATATAAACTGACATGATAAGGATCACCTCTGATTTTACAAGCCTGTGCCAATGTGAACTTCTCAAGAATGTCCAGCATGTTGGAGGAGCAGACATCCCTATTGATTGTACCTGCCAATTTTACAAGTCTGAAAATGTGTGTGTTATAGACCTTTTAATTGTTTGTAAACATTCCGGGCTTAGCTGGAGGCGAGAAGCTCGATTCCTATCTATTTCCATTGTAGCTGTTGTCATAGTAACGATAAACAAATGTCTAACTGTTTTAGGAAATATCAGATAAACCTTATTTTATCGTCTCAAGTGTCATTCCTCTTGTTCTTGCACCTTAAGCCACAACAGGACCACATTTTGTTGTTGTAGTTTTACACTTAAAATCACTAGTTTTAGTTTAATCTTATTTCTCTTGATCACTTCCTGCCTCCAGCTCTCATTGATGATGTCAGCAGTTAAATGGTCTATACAGTCAGGTCCGCACACACTACACGATTTTTATGCCCGATTTTGATACAATTCTCAGTCACGCCAAGTCTTCCCCAGTCGTGTTTAGTCGAAGGCAGTCACACAGAGTCATGTCGCGTAGTGTGGGGGGTCACGACTGGACTGGCGTTCGAATCGTGTAGTGTGGGCAGCAGTCAGACGCAACTGGACTACAGTCGCAGGAAATCAAACATGTTTGATTTTTAAGCCCGATTTTGGACGCACGGGAGAAACGTGGGTGATTTTACCGTCCCCAAAGTGAACACACCGACTGCAGCGGCCAATGACAGAGTGAAATAAAGACAGAAAAAACACCACAGCGCCTCCTTTTTCATTACTATGTCAAAACAGTGGCACATACAACTAATTTCATGGGCACAGCCCCGCACGAAACAGCACGACTTTGTATCACCAAACATTCACGAGAACCACCTTTTCAAGCTACATTTCAACCGCAAACAGAGATAGCGGCACTTACTGAGTTTGGAGACGAACTGTTCAGATTCACCTCGCCACTAGCGACTCGCCTCTCGCGACTCGCCTCTCTCCGCTGTCTCCTCCATCTCGGGGCTGAGGCTTGTCTCCTTCTCTTATTAAATCCACTGAAATACGTCCCGCTTCTTCGTGCCGCCGACTTTTATCTCCATTTGACAGAACTATAGCCAAGTTGAAGGCTTCGTAGCAGTAGTAGCCTTGCACTGCGCACTGTTATGACACTGTTTACACCTCTGACCGATCGGGACACGCACATGTTTTCCCACGCTCACAAACACAGGCCTATCTTTGCGGATTTTGGGTCAGTTTTTGAAACCGGAGGAGAAATGAAGCGGCAGAGACACAGACGCGCTGTGTTCTCAAACATCAGCTGTTTGTCAGAATCGTGTAGTGTGTTCGCTCTTACGATTCTCAGTCGTTAAGTGTGAACCCCCAGACGTTCTATAATCGCACTAAATCCAGTCGTGTAGTGTGGCCCCCCCTTCTTTATAAAATCGTATAAGACTGGAAAAGTCGTGTAGTGTGTGCGGACCTTAAAGGTCCGCACACACTACACGACACTACAAACCAATTTCCAATTCCATAACTTATCACAGATTCCATACAAGCGCTGTTGAAAGTCAACATTATTTCCTGACTAACCCCAAACACTGTGAATCTTCTTAAGAAATATAACAGTTAAAAGGAATAGGCTACCATTTTTAAATACTGAGATATGTTCTTACCTGAGCTTAGACGAGTTCATTTGTACCTGTCTGGTCTTCACGTGTGCCTTCCATAAAGTAAAACAGAGCACAGACGGCGTTAGCATTTAGCCTCTATCTTCTCCTCTATAGCTCCAAACGAGGTGAAGATAGAAGCTACCAAACTCTTCCACATTTTCCCTATTTAAATATGGTTACGTGAAGTGTTACACTACAAAGTATAATTACACAAAATTAAACAATGTGGATTTTCTAAGCGGATAAAAAGTGGAACTATATTGTAAGGCGTAAAAATACCAGGAGTAATTTGGCATCCGCACAGTAAAGTGAAGATATCACTGCGCGGATGCCGAAGTATTCCTGGTATTATTACGCCTTACAATATAGTTCCACTTTTTATCCGCTTAGACAAAATAATATTGTGTAATTATACTTTATAGTGTAACACTTCACGTAACCATATTTAAATAGGGAAAACGTGGAAGAGTTTGGTAGCTTCTATCTTCACCTCGTCTGGAGCTATAGAGGAGAAGAGAGAGGCTAAATGCTAACGCCGTCTGTGCTGTGTTTACGTGACTGAAGGCACACGTGGAGACCAGACAGGTACAGATGAACTCGTCTAAGCTCAGGTAAGAACAGATCTCAGTATGTAAAAACGGTGGCCTATTCCATTAATGCAGCTCATCTAGTCATCCATTTGCACTCCTAAATAGATGGACATTTGTTCTATGTCCTATCTCTTACTGACATAGGGTCTACAAGTGTTTCCTTTGTTTTATTTACATGAACTTGTAGATAGGGATGGGTACCGTACACTACTTTAACGATACCTGCTTTTCGGTGCCGGTGCCTTAACGGTACTTTTTTCGGTACCCATGTTATTTTAATTCAATTAAAATAACGTGTATATAAAGTCTCGTTCAGGAAAAAGTCCTGAAACAGCACAACAGAAGCTACACAGGCCGCGGCAGCGTCACCTGTAACTTCATGTTTTGGGCACAATTTCCACTTAAGTAGCGATAAAAAGAAAGGACGTTATGACCTCCTGAGCTGCAGAGACAGATCCACATCATGACACAGTTTTCTTTCGGATAAACTTCTCTAAACACACTGCGCTTTGACGAAGTGAAAGCACTTTCCCGTCAAAGATCTTTACATAGTGAGAGCGCTCACTCTGCCACTATTAATCTACTAAAACTGTACCAAAAATGTCTAATACAGAGTGAGCGCTCACTTTTCCACAAACAATTTTTGATATTCCCCTCTGCAGCTGCTAGTAAAGTTGTAAACTCAGCCTCCGGGTCTGTCGCTAAAGGTAAAGACGTCTTTCTTGTTGTCACTGCTCTGTTTTGCTTTTCAATTTGCCTAAAAGCTCAAGTTTCTTATTCAGTCCTGGTTTATAATAACTGGTGTAGTTTAGCTCTGGGTTTTACAACCAGTGTAAGTCCTGGTTTAGTCCTGGCTCAGTACTGCCGCAGACCACGACTGAGCTATCTCTATTACAAAAGTTTTGTATGTTATAGCTTTGCTTCGCTTTAAGTTGTAGCTTTAACTTATAGTTTTGCTTTGCTCCATTTGCGCTGAAGCGGCTCATTATCTGCGCACACGTCCATGTTTATTTTTTTAGACTCGCTGCGGGTCATATATTGACGTCTAGAGAGAAAAAAAGAACAGAAAGTTGGCACCGAAAGAATTTTTTTGATACCACCCCCAGCTGGAGCTTTTCGGTCGGTACCAAGTAAGCACCGTTTAACGGTGTCCATCCCTACTTGTAGATATTTGTTGGCAGCCCTGGCATGGAAAAAAAGCGCACCTCTGCCTCTCTGTCATTGCTCTACAGCCAACTCAGCACTGTTTGCGTAGCTATTCATTTAGACTCTCCACCGGTGTTGAGAGGCAACATCCACCTTTAGCTCTGCTGTAGGGCTCTCCTCTCAGACTGCGTTGAGTCACCGCTCTGAACAGTAAAGGCTCAACGCGGTATGAGAAGACATATACACACATATACACATGCTCCGATTCTTTGACCATCTAAATTGACATAGATCTAACTGTAGTGCTTTCAAAGGAAGTCCAAATGTAATCACAAAATAAATGTGTTTTTTCATAGATATTTTTGGGATGGATGGGACAGTCGGTACCTTTAAAATATTTGTCTATACTGTCCTAAAATCTGTTCCCCTAAATTTGAGTACTTCATCCACCACTGCCCTAACGGTATATTTAAAGTGGTACAATACCACCCAAATTGTAATAAATTCTAAATTGTAAGCCAAAAAAGAGGTGGTGGAGGAGCTGACCAGTGCATGGCACCACGCTCTGAAACAGGGACAGGAGATGGTTCCTGGTTTGAGCCAGGTTTCCTCTGGATACTCCAGTTTTCCCTACCTACAAAAACATGCTGATCAGGTTGGAGTCACAGTGGCAGAGGACTAAACCAACATCTGATCCACCCCACTTTGTTGTACAATTGTACAATGACAAATAAAGTACTTTCTTACTTAAAAACTCCATACCAAATAATGTTAATCAAACTAAAGCGCTGCATTGTAGCGGCTCCTCCTGGGAGAGTGGCCAGGTTATGAGGCGCTTTCCTGTCTGCACAGCCGGCCCTGGGAGTTTCCCGGTGTTCAAAGCCGCTCTTATGTGGCAGAACTGGGTCCGTGGTGAAACGCTCTACACTACATTTTAAAGAATTTATTCTCTGTCCTTCCATAATATTTGAGCAGTGACACAATCAGTCGCTTTTATTTTGCACCTGAAGATACGTTAAAGGAGCATCCTAAGCCTAACCCAAGTGGTGCAGCCCACACAATGAACAGAGCTGGATAAGGTTTGCCACACCTCTGTCTGAGTTATAGTACATTTTAATGGGTTTCATCCGTGTGATGTAATGTAATTGTGGACAATGGGATTTTTACCTTCTTTGGAACCTTTGGAATGTTTTGGATGTCTTCTCAAAAGATATTGACAGGGACCTGCAAAAAATAATAATACAAGAAATAAAAAATACAGACTGAAACAAGTATATCAAAACCACTGAGTATTTCTTGTATCTAAACATTAGGGCTTAGACTTTGGGAGCGCGCTGAGAAACACGTGCACTGACTATGGGCACGTTTTTACTGCAACGCAGCCCTTTGATCACAGCACGCTGCAGCGGGAGGCGTACACAGGAGAGATAGGGAGAGTCTGCAGCTGCAAAATCTCTCCTCTCCATTTCTCTCCCGTTTTCCCATTTCTCTGCAGCCCGGTAGCAAATACGTCACGGCCCGGTATCGGTTCCCGGCCCGGTGGTTGGGGACCACTGCTGTAGACCTCCAGCTGCAGCGTGCTGCAATCAAAGGGCTACGTTGCATGCTGTAAAAACGTGCCCATAGTCAGTGCACGTGTTTCTCAGCGCGCTCCCCATCACCTCCCCCCCAAATCCCCCAAGCGGGTGCGCACCGGGCCGCGATTTTGTTGTTGTTTCTGTACCGGTCCGCAGCAGGAAAAAGGTTGGGGACCCCTGCTGTAGACCAGGTACCCAACATCAGCCGCATCCGTTACCGCGCGGTGCTTGTGGGAAAAGTAGTTCTAACACTTTACGTGCAATTTATCGAAATAATAAACATTTTCACGGGCCAACAAAAATACATTAAGGACATTATTCTGCCCCCTGGACGAGTGTCTGACATGCCTTGTCTTTATAAAGCCTCATGCCATTCGTTGCAGCAAGACAAAACGGCTAGCAGAACAAGCACCTAATCCGACATAGTTTGGTCCTTCACTCTGACCAATATACACAACGCACGCAGTCCTGAACATGCACATAACATAAATAAAAAAATCTTACCTTTAAGCGAGAAAAAAATCGAAGAGAAGCAACAATCAAAGTGAAAAGTACAGGAGCCCGCCAAGTCGCCGGCAGTGAGTCCTGGACCATGGAATTCAAACGTGATATCCCTCCGCAACAAACGTCATTGCAGAGGGAATGCATATATATATGCAGTTTGTAGTAGTGTGTTTTTATAATGTGCAGTAGTATTGTAGACATTTATTCATTCAGTTTAAAAAAAAGTAAGATATCATCGTAATAAACGTCACAATGTTGGTTCATCAGCGGTGTTCTACTTTTTAAGGCGTAGGTGGAAGGGGAGCAGTGGGCTGAAATGTGGCAGTACTGAATGCGCAGTGCACTTTCATGTTCGAATGTGTAATCCGCATACACTTTGGCGAGATGAAAACGACGACAAAAAAAAAAAAAAAAGAATAATACTAATAAGAATTAGAATAATAATAATAATTATAATAATAAATGTATCTATATCAATTAGAAACATTTCCTGTAGATTACTAACACAAATATGAGAAGAATTGCATTGCTAATTTTCTTTTTATGTTTTCTTAGGCCTACAAAAACACATTTAAAAAGCCATGCCAAAATTACTTTTGGCTATAATGCTATTTATTGAGTAATATTATTTGGCCCACTAAGTAATGGAAACTATACCAATCTTTCAGAGAAATACTGGGAAATTGGTCTCAATTGTATAGGTAGGCTACTAGCTTTGATAATCGTATTATTTTATTTTATTTTTAGTAGTGTAAACACCATTTGTCATACGTTGTAAACATATCTGTGAATGAAATAACAAACACTGATGGGCTGGGGCCTTTCTGTGTGAACTATGCATGTTCTACACATGTTTGCGTACGTTTCCTGCAGGTTCTCTGGTTTTTCCCTACGACTACAAATGTGTTCAATAGCGCTCTATTTCCTCATCAGCGGGACTTTCCTAAAGGTAAAAAGGTTAAATAAAGGTAAAAAATATATATAAATATACAATATATGGACACTGAGATTAAATAACAATGGTCCATGGTTGTGCATGAGGGTTTGTAAGCACATTTAGGAAATATCTTTTCTCAACTATTCATTACTTTCAGGTTTTGATAATGGAGTAACTCAGGTAGTGCTGCGGAGATGTCATCGCCAAAATGGGAGAACAATGCACTTTATGAAATGGGGAGACATGGTGGCTTAGCGCTCATACTTCAGTTACAATGTCCGGAGTTCAATCCCTGGATATAGGTTTCCTCCTAGTACCCCGGTTCCCTCTACCACTAACATATGTACAACAGGTTAATCCTCCAGCCAAATGTTTCTAACCACCCCATAGGTTGCCCTATGCAGAGTGGCATTGAAGATGGGTCAAATGCAGAAAATGAATTACCCCTAACGGGGATTAATAAAGTAACAACAATCTTACATATCAATCCATGGAGAAACTCTGGCACAAGGAGCAATAGTTACCTCAGTGTGTTGATGAGGCATTTTTCTCTGTTACCAACCAAACATGTGTGTTAAACTACTCTCTATAGCAGGGGTCACCAACGTTGTGCCCTTTGGTGCATGCCCAGTAACCCTTGAGACTCTTCTTTCTAAGGTGTAAAACAATTAATTTTCTTCAATCTGATTCTTAAAAATACAGTTATTTCTGTTCTTGGGACTCAGTACGACTTTCAAATGAAGCTATTTCGATATAATATGTGGTCAATATCCTATAAATAAACAGTGTATGTTTAAGTCTTTAGGTAGCTTTTTTTTTCTTGAAGTAGCCCTCAGCTGAAAAAAGGTTGGTGACCCCTGCTCTATAGTGTGCCTACAGTGTCATCATGAAGGAGACTAAGCCCTGTGCAGTGTATGAGAGAACAGCATACTGGCAGAGGCACATGTACACATCACTAGACTGGCATTGTGTGATTTTGTTGTGCCAATGATGATGTGTGTGCAGCACATTAAAACTCCTAAACAGAGGTTTAGGTTTTGATTTTCGTTTACACTGATACTTGTTTGTCTGCATTTAACCCATCCTTCGATGCCGCGATTGTCGACAAAGTTAACCGTTAGAAAGTTGTGCTTTTGTTTAACTGATAACTATTCAATTTCTCTTCTTCAGTCTATTATCCAATATGAAATCTAAATGATGCCAGTATACTTTTTCACTATAAAAAATCCCCAGTCCGGCCATTAATACAACTGCAGGCCTCAGTTTGGTGAGTAAATTCTACTCACCAAACTGGTGAGTAAATTCTACTCACCAAACTGAGGCTGTGGCTGTATGGGTGCTGTCCTGTGGGTGCCCAAGTGGAGGTGTGGTGTCTCTGCAGCGCCTCCTATGGGGATCCTTGTGTCGGTGCCCGGGCGGCCACGGTTGGTCTGCTGCTCCGGGAGAGGACGGCTCCTCTGATGGGGTTTCCTCACCTTGGTCATCTGTACCCAGCCTTATGTACTTGATTTTAATTATGAGTGTGAGTTTGAGTGTAGAGCAAAGGGTAGGGGGTCTAGGTGTGTGTGTGTATTGTGATAACTGTATGGGGAGGGTTTGACGGGCGAGAATGTTTTTAATGTATTCTTAAATGTCAAGCACTTTGCGATGCACCTGTGTATGAAAAGCGCTCTATAAATAAAGATTGATTGATTGATTGATTTGGGTAGTTTATCTGGGACCTAGACGAGTCAAACTATGTGGGCACTACATAGGGCATACCAGGTCTAGCCCATACCTATTTAGCCCACTTGAACTTTAAATGGGCCCCATATAGTTAGCCCATGTGGGTTGCTCATGTGGGGCCTATTCAAGTCAAACTATATGGGGCCTATATAGGGCATCCCAGCCTTAGCCCATCTCAGTTTAGCCCACTTGAACTTTATATGGCCCCCTATATAGTTTGCCCATGTGGGTTGCTCATGTGGGGCCTATTCAAGTCAAACTATATGGGCCCTACATAGGGCATCCCAGCCTTAGCCAATATCAGTTTAGCCCACTTGAACTTTAAATGGGCCTCATATAGTTAGCCCATGTGGGTTGCTTATGTGGGACCTAGACGAGTCAAACTATATGGGCCTTACATAGGGCATCCCAGCCTTAGCCCATGTCAGTTTAGCTCACTTGAACTTTAAATGGGCCCCATATAGTTAGCCCACGTGGGTTGCCCATGTGGGGCCAATTCAGGTTAAACTATATGGGCCCTACATAGGGCATCCCAGCCTTAGCCCATGTCAGTTTAGCCCACTTGAACTTTAAATGGGCCCCATATAGTTAGCCCACGTGGGTTGCCCATGTGGGGCCAATTCAGGTTAAACTATATCGGCCCTACATAGGGCATCCCAGCCTTAGCCCATGTCAGTTTAGCCCACTTGAACTTTAAATGGGCCCCATATAGTTTGCCCATGTGGGTTGCCCATGTGGGGCCTATTCAGGTTAAACTATATGGGCCCTACATAGGGCATCCCAGCCTTAGCCCATGTCAGTTTAGCCCACTTAGAACCCATAAAGGCCCCATTTAGCCAACCCACATGGGCTTTACACCTGGGCCCCATGTATGTTAAACTATATGGGGCCCATTAACTTTTGCCCAGTTTTATCCCATGCCCATTTAACCCACAACAGACCCATATGGGGCCCAGATCACAGCCCATGTGGGCATCACATATGGGGCCCACATTAGCAAACCCTTCTGGGCCCCTCAAAATTTGCCCTGGTCAAGCCCATGCCCAGTCAGTACCCATCTTGCCCACTTGTGGCCCATGTGGGGCCCACATTGCTTTGCTGGCTGGGTTGCTCTTAACATATCTAATACTGGTTGAAGGGTGCCGCCAAAAAACTAACAGAATTCTGCCGCTAGCATTAGCACCATTAGCTTGTTTGGCAGTTACACATGCAAAACCGCTCTGAAAAGTTGCACAATTAATCTAAATATTCTGTTATTTACTACTCTCAAATGTGGAGGTTTCAAATGTGGCATTTCTGGGCCAAATACAAACCAATTGCTTGCTTGCAATTGACGTTACGTCCGCCTCATTACATATGCGTATCACGAAGCGGTGGTCAGCCGAGCTAGTTGTTCACTAGAGCAGCGTGTCTGAATCTGCCTTTTGCATGTGTTGTTTTAAGTTTTCTAACCGATCGAATCGCGAAACCTTTAATGGATACTTTAGGATTCCTTGTGAAGAGATGAAAAGAGACTCGCACTAAGGACTTTACAAAAAGACGCAGGAAAAGTGGCTCGCTAGCATTTCACTAGCAAACGCTTTTACCTCTAAGGATTATTTATTTACCCAGCCGTGCAGTCACAACGCACAGTTATTACATCCCCATCTTTTTTTAATTCATTGTCAGGTATGAGTTGGCGTTTTAGATGAACACTGTGAATGTTTGACCTGAAAAGAACACAGCCACAGACGCATTTTTTTTTTGAGAATGACAATGTCATACCAATCTTTACTCACACGGCTCTTTACGATGTAGGATTTGCCCTTCAGGACCTTAACTGAGTTCCTTAACCCACAGACAGACGGAAAAGTTGCAGCATCCATGTTTTTCCAAACCTTCATTTGTTTAGCAGTGCAAAAGCTTGATTGCAACACTAGCTGTGGATTTGAATCTAAAGTGAAGAAAATGACAGTCTAGGATTGTGTCTTTAATTCAGACAGAAGACATGTTTTATTATCGATGGTAGAGAAAGCATAAACAAAGATGTTACAGCGGAGGAATGGAGACTTATTAGCATTATTAGCATATTAGCATTTGCCGCGGTGCCAGTAGCTTCAACCTCGATGTTACCAAAACATGTTGTGGAAAAATACTGCCTTATGCATATTGTTAGAATGATGTGATAGAACGTTCACCACAGTAGCGTCAAAGTGTCATTAAATATCCAAAAAAGCAAAAAAATACTCGGAAGAGTCGCATTTCCTCCATATATCAGCAGCAACTCTTGCTGGCCTGACCACCACTTCGTCAACTGGAAGTTTATGCGTCACGTGACTGCAAGCAAGCAATAAGAAAATAAGAAAAGTTGATATTGAGAATTAATCTGTTATTTTAAAGCCATTTTTGGACTGAATTAATGGCAAGCTGCAACTGATTCTGGAGCAGTGGAAGATTACCGTTACGGGGAATTTACAAAGTAGGCGTAAACAGCGCGTACGCGTTTACTGCGCACTCTCTGCGCGTAACATTTTTTTGGAGTATCTACACAGTATCTACGTGCGCGCAGGTCCGCGTCTTCTGATGCTCTCCCTGTGTAGTCTATGGAGCAGTGTAGAGGACAGTATGGGCCAGAGGACTGATGTAGAGCAACACAAATCACATGCATGTGTTTGTCCTCATGGTCTTTGTGCGCTGGTTTGGCCAGACGCAAGACTTTATGAAAGAAAAAAAACGATATC
The DNA here is from genome assembly GCA_964034765.1 of Knipowitschia caucasica. NCBI lineage: Eukaryota > Metazoa > Chordata > Actinopteri > Gobiiformes > Gobiidae > Knipowitschia > Knipowitschia caucasica. The sequence goes on along the minus strand of OZ035835.1, from coordinate 9,168,462 downwards.
CAGAATCACTGTAAAACCTGCTGCTCCTCCTGCTGATGTTTAGACACAAGTGCTTTGTGTGTGTAGATGCAATCTAGAGCCAAGGACCGCTAGAAAAATCATGTTTTACATGAGATCTCAATGGGAGACGCGTTGGTGCGCGCACAAAATTAGAAATCCATCCTAAATTAGAGCGCAGCTTCGCGTCATACATGCGTATGATGCTAGAAGTGTAAATATCATCATAGGTTAACATGGAAAAAAGTTACGCGCGTCTGCTGCGCGTATAACGCGTACGTGCTGTAACGCGTGATGTGTAAATTAGCAGTTACAGTAGGTCCCATTCCGTTTTGTCGCCTTTCACGCGTGAATCACACGAGACTCACGTGTGATTCACGCGTCTTTTATTTTCCCCCCTCCCAGTGACGTTGCAATGACCAAAACAACCACCAGGTGGCACTTGTGAGCAGGGTTACATTGGCGAGTTTCTGCCCCGCGCACATCGACAATCTGGTTAAAACGGGCAACTCCTTGTAGCAGGCCAGTCTCTGGAATAACCCGCAGACATTAAAACTACTGCATATAACGTAAACTTTTGCATCACGTTGGTGATCTTTCCAAAAAGAGAGAATATCGTTATGGAAAGAGAAACTATTGGTAATATAACGCTGAACGTTATTTGACTCAAACAGCTCCGCTGGTGTCTCCTCCCACTCAGAAAAAAAGCAGACGCCTTTTCTCTGGCATCTCTAACATTTATAATAAATACATAAATATAACAATCATAATGAAGATGCTTTCAAATAATTTAGCAAGCTGTAATTCATTTATTTTAACTGCCAAACTTCTCTCGCTGCTCCTCTCCTCTCCTCCGCAAATCACTAAATGAGGAAAAGGGAATATTCACTCAATCTATTTTGAATGTTACACATACAATATTAATATAGTCTAAGCACGTGTACCACATGTAGCCCGTGTATTTACCACAGACTGTAAGTATTAAAGTAGCAATGCAAGATTACATTTTTTAAATTACCAAATCAGATTTAATTCAGCACAGTACTTTCCAGCTCAGTAAGAGGAATAAAACAGTTTTTGAATTATGAAAATCGGATAAGTGGTTATGATTTTATTACCATATTGATAAGTGCTTTTATGCGCTTATAGTGAAAGTAATTTGGTTTAAAACAAAGGGATACTGTGGAACCTTCTATTCAGCCAGTTCAAGCCTTTATTCATCTTCTAAGTGCTGTAACTTCCCTATTTTACTAACTATAAACATTAAAATTCACAGTAAAGAAGGAAACAATTCAGGGATGTTGAATTCGATATTCATTTTACAATTTGGCCGACCCCGATTCCAATATGGCCGCCAGCTTATCCAAGATGGCTGCCAACATGAAATCCGGAAAACATTTTTTTCAAACTACTATGTAATATATCAAAATAAAGGTAAGCAATCTAAATATGATGCTTAGAAATGTTTTTGGCATATGCACACACACACACGTGTTATTTATGAGACTAAAATTACAGACCTCAGCTTTAAACATGTGTTATTTATGAGACTAAAGTTACAGACCCGAGCTTTAAACATGTTATTAATGAGACTAAAGTTACATACCTCAGCTTTAAACATTTTATTAATGAGACTAAAGTTACAGACCCGAGCTTTAAACATGTTATTAATGAGACTAAAGTTACAGACCTCAGCTTTAAACGTTATTAATGAGACTAAAGTTACAGACCCCAGCTTTAAACATGTGTTATTTATGAGACTAAAGTTACAGACCTCAGCTTTAAACATGTGTTATTTATGAGACTAAAGTTACAGACCTCAACTTTAAACATGTTATTTATCAGACTAAAGTTACAGACCTCAGCTTTAAGCATGTTATTTATGAGACTAAAGTTACAGACCCGAGCTTTAAACATGTTAACAACCCAAACACCCTTGTTAACATGTAAAATGGATTAGTCCAACCAATGGCATTGGTCCGTTTGGGCCACGTGACTCGCGTTTCTACCCCCCGGAAAAGTGGACTCGCCCGGACTTGCCTGCCGCTTCGGCAGCAGAGCAGAGTGTGTGATGAGCGCGGCGGTTTTTCAACTTTATTCACTGATCCGCGGGTCAAAACAACCGTGACATGATTCAAATATACCATCATTCTAAAGCTTATAATCTTAGATGTATGTGTGTGGTGTTGGTTTTCCAAAACCCCGGTTACTTACCGTGTATTTTGCTATTAAGTTCGTCGGATTATATCTCCGTAACCGCAACAGCTGGAGAGATGCCGCTTTCACCGTAATGCGCAGTAATAAGTGATCTGTTTACCCGGTAAATATCACCTCGCGGCGACGTCATTAACCCGCGCGGAATGCCGAGGATATCCCGACTCATTTTTTTTCAGAGTCCAGACTATCTGTGGCCCACTCTGCCTCATATTCGTCAACTTTATTAATTCATATCTCAGGAAATAAACGGAATATCAGAACAATCCACACATTTATGGATTCTATGAATAAAAATATGTTTATTGATAGTGGTGGTAGCTATATATTCTGATTATTTAGCTGCTCAGAATCAAATGAACTAAAGTGAGTAAGACAGCGACCTCTTTTCACCACAGCGTTTCCACTGAGTCTTGCATTGCTAATTAAAGTAATGAGGCCCCTGCTTTAGGCCTCTGCTGTGAGGCCCACACCGTCATCAGTCTCGGTGCCTCTGTGTAGATCACACGTCTGTCCTCGGACTGGAGTGTTCTGAGGCTTTAAGCGGGGAGTCAGGAAGGAGCGATCCTGTTTGTCAGCATGATTTTTTTGTTTAACAGCCTCCCTGCGCGATTGCAAATGTACTCAAGGGACTCCCATACCGTGGCTCACATATATAATATTATATAGGGATCAGGAGCTTTCTGACCCGACCCACCCGCACCTGACATGACTCATATTTTTGAGGCATCCAACCCGCCCGAAACCGCGGGACCCGCGGGTTGGACTGCGGGTTTCGGGCCGACCCGCGCACCTCGCATGTCCTGTTCAGGGCTGCAGGAGCAATTGTCCATTATTTTAATTGGACTTCTGGTCCATGCACACTGTAAAAAAGATAAAGTTAGTTCAACTCAAAATTTCAAAGCAACCAGCTGCGAAGGATTTTTGAGTTGAAGGCATTAACTTAATTCTTCAAGTTTTGAAGAACTACACTTATTAAGTTGTGTCAGTTAAGTTTTCCAAGTTCTGCCAACTAAGTGTTTAAATTCAAGTTACTGGAAATTTCAAGTCTGTAAAAACTTACTTTTTTAAGTTCAGATTACTGTCCCCTACAATAACTTACTATTTTGAGTTTAAATTAGCCCCCACATTAAAAGATCATGATGTTTATTTATATAGCGCATTTCATGGACCAAGGTCACTTGGGTAGGGGAAACCGGAGCACCCGGAGGAAACCTATGCAGACACAGAGAACATGCCAATTCCACACAGAAAGGCCCTGTTCCGACCGGGATTCGAACCCAGGACCTTCGTGTCAGAAGCGAGAGTGCTATCCACTCAGCCACCGTGCCGCACACACTGTGAACCAGAGGGGAAACTTAATGTTTCTAAGACTGAGCCAGAGAATATAAAGGGCTACTTTGGCTTGGCCCTGTCGATTACGGTTGGTAAAAATAAATACAGTGATTTTTTTGGTCAAATTAGTTTGTTCAAAATGTTGAATGCAGCTGGTTGCCATAACACATATTTAAATGAGCAAACGCAGATAAGTTGACCTCACTATAGCTCGGTGAACTGTAAAAACGACAACTCAAAATTGTTCACCTTACTCAGATTTTTGCATTCACTGACAATAAAATTTCCAGTTGGAACTGGAACTATCTTGTGAGCCACTTGAACTTTCAGAAGTTCACTACAACTTCAAAGTCAAATCAACTTAATATATCAAATAAGATGAACTTTTCATCAGAAACTTCAGAAAGTGAGTGTCGAAAATCAGACGCATAGGCAGGGATCTTTGCACACCAGAGCAACTTGGAAGTTTATTCACAACAGGTGGTAGATTCAGGCAGAACAATAAACAGGGAAACATTATATATTGGATATATTGGCGTCAGTCAGCTAAAACAACGGATACACAATCGTAGCAGATATACAATCAAAGAACATTGTGTGTCTTGTACTTCTATTTTATCTTGTTTTTGTACTACTATACAGGCCATGGCCTTCTATTGTTCATAAGTTCCAACTGGCAATTTTATTGTCAGTGAATGCAAAAATCTTAGTAAGGTGAACAATTTTGAGTTGTATTTTTTACAGTCCAGCACCAGAAGTCGCATTAATGGTGAGTGTTATAACAACATTATTTAAAAGAATAAATTCAGAGGCTTATTATATATATGATTCGAAGTTTGCGTGTTTCCGTTAGACATTTTCTGATGCGCAAATTCATTTTTTTAAACATGATGCCAGAGTGTGAACATGTTTATTATTGTCCAAATCTTGAATTTCATGCGTGTTTTGGCGTGTTGTGCCGAAGGTTGAAATGAATAGTTGCTAGACTGTAGTAAACTTGTAAAACGATATTGCTAATACAAATGTATGATGGGTGGGAAACTTTCTTTCTCCGTGTTTTACAAATATAATGGAGTTGGCTGATGAATGTCTGCTTAGTTTTAACACTAGCAAACCCAAGCGAAATTGGCCCCTGTTTTGAAAAGAAGGATAGGTTGGCTGCTAACATTTGCATGTATTGATTTGCAAATTTAGGTAATGACTTATAACAGCAGGGGCCTGGGGTGGGCTTTGTTTATTCGTGTGGGGGAGGGAGAGCTGCTTCTGTCCCGTGATTTTTAGCAGTGGTAAAAACCCTGAAGGAGCTAGCTTGTTTTCCATATCTGGACACAGCACATTTAATTGACTCTACTTTGTCTGATTGGTCTTTGAAGGTCTTCTCGTGCTTCGTCTCAAAATGACGCTTAACACTTGAAGTTCTGCACACAACATTTTCACAGCATAAAGTGCACACAGCACGGTCCTTCACAAACACAAAACCAAACTCTTGTGTCCAGCAGGACTGGAATGGCCTAGGTTTTGCCTTTTCAGCAGCCGGCGTTGCCATTGTTTACATATCTTATCACTATCATCTGTCATTCATTCGGCGCGAAGACAGCTGAGAGGGTGCTAATCCACGTAGTGGTCCTAGTGCCGGCAGTTAAAGCGCACAGACAGAGGCAGATGCTTTTAATAGCCATAAAATGGCCACATCAACATTTCAAAGACTGAAAAACAGCTAGCCTACACATTTAAACTAAAACAAGTGTAGGTTGAGGGAACATCAAATGATCAGATGCATATAGCAGACAGACAGTGACGTGCGGTGAGGATTGTGATTGGGGAGGCACTGACTTTAAATGTCAGATTTACTATCATTATTAAAATAAAATAGCATTTAATCACCGATGCAATAACATTCACAAACTTCCCATGCTGTAAAGATGAGAGAACTAGCTTCTTTTAATAATCTCACAACCAATCTAGTTGCTGACTCTCTGCTCCGCATCAAACAACATCTTTAAGAAGAACAGGTGCGAGAGACGTGAGCAGAGAGAGAGAGACGTGAGCAGAGAGAGAGAGACGTGAGCAGAGAGAGAGAGACGTGAGCAGAGAGAGAGAGCAGAGAGAGACGTGAGCAGAGAGAGAGAGACGTGAGCAGAGAGAGAGAGACGTGAGCAGAGAGAGAGAGACGTGAGCAGAGAGAGAGAGCAGAGAGAGACGTGAGCAGAGAGAGAGAGACGTGAGCAGAGAGAGAGAGACGCGAGCAGAGAGAGAGAGAGAGAGGTGAGCAGAGAGAGAGACGTGAGCAGAGAGAGAGAGACGTGAGCAGAGAGAGAGAGCAGAGAGAGACGAGAGCAGAGAGAGAGAGAGACGCGAGCAGAGAGAGACGTGAGCAGAGAGAGAGAGACGTGAGCAGAGAGAGACGTGAGCAGAGAGAGAGAGACGCGAGCAGAGAGAGAGACGTGAGCAGAGAGAGAGAGAGACGCGAGCAGAGAAAGAGAGCAGAGAGAGACGTGAGCAGAGAGAGAGAGACGCGAGCAGAGAGAGACGTGAGCAGAGAGAGAGAGACGTGAGCAGAGAGAGACGTGAGCAGAGAGAGACGTGAGCAGAGAGAGAGAGGCGTGAGCAGAGAGAGACGTGAGCAGAGAGAGACGTGAGCAGAGAGAGAGAGCGTGAGCAGAGAGAGAGAGAGAGAGAGTGAGCAGAGAGAGACGTGAGCAGAGAGAGAGAGACGCGAGTGGAGAGAGAGAGCAGAGAGAGACGTGAGCAGAGAGAGAGAGACGCGAACAGAGAGAGAGAGCAGAGAGAGACGTGAGCAGAGAGAGAGAGACGCGAGCAGAGAGACGTGAGCAGAGAGAGAGAGACGTGAGCAGAGAGAGAGAGAGACGTGAGCAGAGAGAGACGTGAGCAGAGAGAGACGTGAGCAGAGAGAGAGAGACGCGAGCAGAGAGAGACGTGAGCAGAGAGAGACGTGAGCAGAGAGAGAGAGCAGAGAGAGACGTGAGCAGAGAGAGAGAGAGACGCGAGCAGAGAGAGACGTGAGCAGAGAGAGAGAGACGTGAGCAGAGAGAGAGAGAGACGTGAGCAGAGAGAGAGAGAGACGTGAGCAGAGAGAGAGAGACGTGAGCAGAGAGAGAGAGAGACGTGAGAGACAGAGAGAGAGAGACGTGAGCAGAGAGAGAGAGGTGAGCAGAGAGAGACGTGAGCAGAGAGAGAGAGACGCGAGCAGAGAGAGAGATGCGAGCAGAGAGAGAGAGACGCGAGCAGAGAGAGACGTGAGCAGAGAGAGAGAGAGAGACGTGAGCAGAGAGAGACGTGAGCAGAGAGAGAGAGACGTGAGCAGAAAGAGAGAGACGTGAGCAGAGAGAGAGAGGCGTGAGAGAGAGAGAGAGAGAGAGGTGAGCAGAGAGAGACGTGAGCAGAGAGAGAGAGACGTGAGCAGAGAGAGAGAGAGGTGAGCAGAGAGAGAGAGAGAGAGAGGTGAGCAGAGAGAGAGAGACGCGAGCAGAGAGAGAGAGAGGTGAGCAGAGAGAGAGAGAGACGCGAGCAGTGAGAGAGAGACGCGAGCAGAGAGAGAGACGCGAGCAGAGAGAGAGAGATGCGAGCAGAGAGAGAGATATGCGAGCAGAGAGAGAGAGATGCGAGCAGAGAGAGAGAGATGCGAGCAGAGAGAGAGATGCGAGCAGAGAGAGAGAGGCGTGAGCAGAGAGAGAGAGAGAGAGACGTGAGCAGAGAGAGAGGTGAGCAGAGAGAGAGAGATGCGAGCAGAGAGAGAGAGATACGAGCAGAGAGAGAGAGACGTGAGCAGAGAGAGAGAGACACGAGCAGAGAAAGAGACGTGAGCAGAGAGAGAGGGACGCGAGCAGAGAGAGAGGGACGCGAGCAGAGAGAGAGACGCGAGCAGAGAGAGAGAGACGCGAGCAGAGAGAGAGAGACGCGAGCAGAGAGAGAGAGACGCGAGCAGAGAGAGAGAGACGCGAGCAGAGAGAGAGAGACGTGAGTCCGCGTGTCTATGGTCCGCGCTCGGAGCCCAGACGGCAGTGCGTTCACTGAGCTGTCAGAGCGGGGGTCACAGCAGCTGCTCCCGGGGCCAGAGCGGAGGATGTAACGTAACGTTCGGTTTATCAAAACATATCACAATATTTAACGTATAACACTAGTGAATTTCACCTAGATTTTTTCAGACATTAAAGACAAGATGTTATATAATAATTGTTTAATGAAAAAACAATTTTGCCACAAGCAACCAAAAGATGTGCCTCAGACAAGAATCGAACCTGGGTTCTCCAGGTCCCTGTATTTAATGCTAACCATTCGGCCAACATAGCACCTCTGGGCTAGACAGGTTTGCACGCAGTCTTATACCTGAGCGTCTAAGTCGCTGGCAGAGCTAAAGCGGACTTAGCCTGCCACCTTGTGGCGATAAGATGTACTATTTTTCACGCAGCTGCGTGATTCCCGAGAAGCGTGAATGAAGACGACAAAACGGAATGGGACCTACTGTAGATGTGTAAATGACTGTCGTCTGCGTATATATTTATTTTGATATGACTTGTGGAAGATCGTTGATGAATATTGAGAATAGAAGGGGACCTAAAGTGGAGCCCTTTATCAATTATGCATTTGTTGGACTAGGAACAATGTGACACAACATATTGAAAATGGCGTTGGTATCAAGACCTATTGCGTTAAGCTTGTCAAGTAGAAGGGAGTGATCTACTAGATCAAAGGCTTTGGAAAGATCATGGAATATGGAGCCCAGAGACATATTTTGGTCAAATCAAGAAAATACATCATTGATACATTTTAACAGAGCAGTGGTGGTTGAGTACCTTGATCGAAACCCAGATGGATAGGGAACAAAATATGAAATGCATTAGTGTAGTGATATAACTGTTGGAAAATCAAATTTTCAAATAACTTTGCAACTGCACAAATAATAGAAATTGGCCGAAAATTGTTTAAGTCAGTGGAAGTGCTTTTCAATACACTTACCAATTTCATGGTGTGGACTTTCTGTTATTGTATCTGGTTTAATTTGATATTTTTTTTTGTTCCCTTGATGTGAGTTTTGCTTCCTGTCTGTCTTGTTGATTGTTTGCCCCTCCCTGATGTGCTACACCTGTGTCCACCTGTGTGTATTTAGACCCTGTGCTCATGTCCTCTTGTTGTCGGCCCATTGTTGTTTTCCCCCCTTCTCTTGTTCCCGGTTTCAGTTTTTACTTTTTTTGGCATTTATTAAATTATATTACTTTTGCAGTTCTGCTTTTGCGTTCATCTCTGACAACCAAGGATTAATCCAGACCACAGAGGCTCAACAAGCTGGGCATGAAATTTGGCGAATAGAACATGTTTCCACCTCCACCAACTACATCAAGTGGTGCTCCTTCAATCACTTCATTGAAATGTTGCACCAATGGTGTGTCACACAGGTCATTCTAAAAAATAAATAAACGCAAACAGTAATTTAAAATGTATATTTCAACCCAACTGAGGTTTCATACAATTGCCTGTACAAAGTTTGGTTAGCCATGTTCTATGTTTCTGTCTTACTGATTGTAACCTCGCCGGGGATTACCAATGCTGGTCGCGCTCTAATCTTTACATAACTACCAGAGAGTCTGTAAATTAAGGCCCAAATGTTCGCATGAATTTTGGAACTAATCACAAATTGGATTGGCTATGGCTCATAGTAGTATTCAAGATAATTGGCTCTGGGCTGTGTGCAGATGAATCGTACAGGAGGATCTTGGAGTGACGTCGTTGTTCATAGTTTATCCGCTCCGGATAGTCTTCTATAAGAACCAAGACATCATCCACAGCGGCAGACATCCTCATCAGTTCCTGAAGGTTTCGCAAGTGTTTTAAAACTAGCTATCCTTGAGAAGGAGAGGAGGACACAACTGTGGCACTTGTGAGGATCTCATCCAATTCTTGCAGGGTACTGCTACTTGGACTTGTGGTTCTGCCATGCTCCACCAGAGTCGATTGGCTGAACACAACGGTCTGGGATCGAGGGCAAAGCTAACTCCTTCAGGAGATAAAAAAAGAAATTCATCGAGCTATTACTTAAAGATCCTCATTAATCTAGCAATCAAAATACACAGACTAATAACCCCCCCTTCGCCCCAAAAAAATATTGAATAATTTTAAAAAGCTGAAATGTATGTAAGTAAATGTACACAAAAATTGCCTTATAAATATCCATCCCTTTTCTTCCCCTTAATACATTTCTGGATGGGGGGGTGGCAGTCAGAGCTGCACCCAGTTCACAAGCACCTCATTAGTAGTGTATATATATAATTAAAATCTACATTAATAACATGCATAGCCACTGTAAAATTATTAAATATTTGATAAAAACTAAACTAACTAAAATCTTTAATAAAAAGACTGGTGTAAATACTTTTATATAATTGAAAGCTTGCAGTGTATCATGAGGTGAGATGAGTGAGGACTCAAACGCAGGAATGCCATAATAAAGATTTAATAAAATTAAGTCCAAGGCAAAAAACACAAACTCCAAAATCCAAAGTAACCAGGAACAGGACGGAACTTGACAAGACAATGAACCAGCAACAAAGGGAGAGAAGCACAGGTACATATAGACACAGACAGACACAGAAGAAACACATCAGGGCGGGGCAGACAATCAACAGGGGAACAGGACATGAAGTAAAACTGAAATGAAACCAGAGAACTAATGTCAAAATGAAACCAAATACAGAAATAAAAATCCACACCATGACACAGTGGACCTCAGATCATCAGATAAACTTACAGGCCTCACCATGAGTAGTTTGGACTCCTAGGACAGTTAAGAGATTATTGAGGACCTAAGTGTCCCAGAGGGTTCATAAAATAAAATAAAAGCGAATAAGATAAATAAACAGGACTGAGATTATTAAAACATTCATAAAGCAGTATATTAAAATCAAAAGGTATCTTACAAAATTAATGCGCCCAAACACAATACTTTTTTTGCAGAGGTCTTTGGCGTTTTTCATGACATGGCTCAAACATGGATGGATGATGTGGAAGTCAAAAGCCTCTCCAAAATATTGCCCATAATTTAACATCATATTTATGGAGGAGGTTTTCCAATGAGAGCCGACAAAACGTCGTGGTCATGGAATGCAGCAGAACCAAAGATCCATCGCACACAAACATTACAGGCCTTTTACAGACATTTTTTACAAACATTCTCATTGCATCTGTCATAAATGCCTGTAAAAAGTATATAATGGATGGTGTGGTGTGATCACAAGTAGCAGAAGTAGCTATTGGCAGTGGTGAGGCACCTTTTGAAGGGTTTCTTACCACGGTCTCATTCCATAAAATGGCTTGTGTGTCTTCCTCTGCACTATGCACCCTGTAGCATCCAGGTAAACAATGTCCTCTTTGCATCTTGAATGGAAAATATTTAGTCTTTTTGGACTACAGCATGATGCCTTTAGGGTGTTGCATAATCTTCTGAATTACATCTCCATCAGCACCAGTTGGCTGTTCTGAAAGACATTCAATGTGTTTCATTGTGATAAGGTATATTTTTTTTCTCTGTACGAGGGGCTTGTCCTTGCAACCAGACTCAAATACAACTTCCAAAAGGGTTCCTATTTTCTCCAGGTACAAATTTACCTACAATTTGTCTTGCCCTTGATCTCACTGGTCTGCATATTAACTATTCTGTGCGGTGAGCCACGTGACCAGTAAGAGTCACACCGGCCTTCAAACTGATGTCAGTAGGCACTGGGACTGAAGCTGTTACCGTACAGTCTTTAAATGTACAAAAAGCTGTACATGAAAAGTGGCTTCTCTAGTTTTTGATGTTTTCAATAAATGCCTCTTGAATCCAAAACTGCAAAATGGATGAACTGTCTTTAGTCCTGCCGCAATTAAATTTGTCCAATTTAAATCAGGAAAATAATTATCTTTGCATGATTTTTCCAATTTTTGCCATCATTTTATTCCAAATATAAAAAAGGGGTGGTTTGGGTAAGTGGCAATGAAAGAATTTGTCTTTCTTCAGGCTTGAGACAGAGCCCCAGAAATAGAAAAGGCCAACAAGAAATAAAAGAAACAGCAATGGTTGTGATAATTCAATTAACTGTAATTCAATCCAAGCAAACTCAACATGTTATGGTAAGAAGCATATTTTAAAATATTTACTTAACCTGGAGGGTTTTCCCAACATCAGACTAAAGTCGGAAAAATTTAAATGATATACCTGTTGACTGAATAATTCATTTCCCATTTTTACCTCAGTGTCTTCGATTTCCCTCTGATATTGGAGAATGGGGGAAGTTTTTTTCCACGTCAGTCTAAAATAATATGATCATGAACATTTTACAAATGTTACTCTATTTTCATTGTCTAACTTTGCACCTCTATGTCTTCATCAGAAGAATCAGGAGTGGTTCCCAACATCAGACTAAAATAGAGAGATCCTTGCCATTCTATTACCAAACTTTGAAATAATATCGTCCGATTTTACGATTTTAGCTGCATGTGTTTGCATTATCCTTTGAGGTCACCGAATGGGGAGTGGTCTTTGTCAAGTCATTAACAAATAGTATAATCTTTACACAAAAATAGAGAAGCATCAAATAACTTATACGGGGGTGGAGGTCCCAGTAATAATAAAAGGTTAATATTGACTGTGTGGGACCGTTGCCAAAAACTAAGACTGTAAATCGGTTTCTGCTCACAATTATGTGCATCCACCAGGTACCCCGAAGCAGTTGCCTGCGGAAATTCATGTATCCGGTCATCGTCAGGGCTCTGGTAAAGTTTTCTCATTGTTTGGTCTGCCAAGGGTCATCCAAAGTGATCAAGGTACCAACTTCAAGTCGAAAGTCTTTGCACACTCTCTTCCCACATTGGAGATAAAACATGTCACTCTAGTCTTATCACCCCGAGAGTCAAGGTGCACTCGAAAAACTCCATTGAACCATGAACCCACTAAACATCCGACGTCCACTCAACCTCCAGATCACGTCAATATCGCGTCGGTCGGTCGTGACCTTTTATTTACGTCCAAACGACGTCTGTGCAAGGTGCGCATCTGGACGTAAAACAATGACCTCCCATATACGTGGATATGACGTCCAATCCCGACCTCCTCTAGACGTGGAAAACAGGTCATCGGCCTTCCGACGCAGTACGTCTTGATCTAGCAATACAATATATAGGCTGTGAAGCAATCTAGGTGTACCTGACGGTAGCGTAGTGATTAAGCAAATGTGTGCAGCCTTGGATACGTGTGTTCAAGTCCACGTGTGTGTATCATTATCTTTACATATTTGTTTCGATTTTTAGCGAACAATTTTTCTGTTTGGTTAAAGACTAATAAACACTCAACATAGGATTACGTAGTGGCTAATAATAAAACTTGTGAATGTATGCATTTGTTGTGCTAACAATCTCAAGTTTGTAAATAAGGGGTGAGCACTTGAGATTTTATGCAAATGCATGGGTTCACAAGTTTTATTATTAGCCACTACATAATCTTATGTTGAGTGTTTATTCGTTTTTAACCAAACAGAAAAATTGTTCGCTAAAAAGTGAAAAGTCAAACATTTTCCGACCGGGATTTGAACCTGCGTCGTTGCGACTGAAGTCTCATTACGCAACCGCTACACCACTGCCAGGCATTTTTTCTGACTACTGTGAAAAAATAATAGATAACATCCTAAACAACCGACGCACACTTATACGAGGTTACAGCCTGACATGTGAGTCGGTCGAGGACCTGTTTTCCACGTCTAATCGACGTAGGGTGTGCATCTGGACGTAAAGCAATGCCTTCCCAGACGTTGAATCTGTACCTCTGTCGCTGCCCTGCTTTATTTACTTGGAATCACCCTCTCTAGTAAGTACACAGTCTGCACAGTTTTTAGATATAGATGTATCATTTCCACATTGAAAAGAGTTGGAGACAGAAAGTAAGTTGTTTTCTCACGTATACGTGGAATTTGTTAAGTATATTTTGTATATTATCTGTATTTTGAATTGCCAGTGCATGAATCTATAATAATAACGGCTGGCACTGCTCAGCTGAAAGGGAGACACCTTTTTTTAGTTTTTAAGTTAAAGTTTAAAATATGATATTGTTTTTCATATTTCAAACTATTTTTAGCACATTAGAATTCTTAGGTTAGACTGTCCAACAAACTATGTGTTAAAAAAGGTTAAGATTCTTGAGTTTTAAAATAATAATTCAATTATTATCAAAGTTACTGTATATTTCACAATGGTTTATAAACTGCAAAAAGACAACAGTACTTAGTAAACTAAGTTTAAAAACAGGGAGATCAGCTTTAATATTTGGGACACTCCCATCATTTAGACACCTGTGATGTCATCAGTTGGAGTTGAGTTCAGGTGTGGGACCATGTGGGACCATGTGGGACCATAGGAGCACACAGATGTTACCTGCTGCAGAAAGAGAGTTTAATGTTCATGTATTGCTTTGTTTAATAAATGGATTTAATGTCTTCCCAGGTCTTCAATGTCAGAGACTTTCACTTCTTCTCACTGTGGCTGTTTAAATGAGCCACTACAGTTGTTATTTTTGTTATTGTTAGCTGCAAATATTAAATATCCATTCATCTGCTGGTAGCAAGCTAACTAGCGCTTGCAACTCTATTCAATTTCTTACTTTTTCTTATAAACTTTAAAACCAGCCATATGTTAATTAAAATACATTTACCTTTGCTAATGCAGTCAATTATTGTGAAATCCATAGAGTATAATTTCATGATTGTTGCAATAACTAATGTTCTGTGTGTATTCCTAATGTGTCATGTGTGTTTGAGTCTTACAGGTGTCAGACTGTGTTGAAGGTGTTCAAAGGTAAGAATCACACTCTCACACATTGATTGTTCTTCTGTATTATTATGTTGTTTTTAGAATAAACCATTATTTGGTGTATTCTCTTTGAAAACATCTTTTTCTCAGATTGTTCAGCAACTCACTCAAGATGAGGGAAAAGAGCAACAAGGGGAAAATGCCCCCTCGGAAATGCAACATGTGTAGAGTAATACAGGGTAAGTAGCTTTCAGGGCTCATTTGTGTCCATGTGCAAAACAAATGCACATTTGCAATTGTTTTTTACATGGAATTACTCCAATGACCAAAGCCTTATCCCAAGTTTCTCAGACAGAGTGTCTTCCAGTGTCTCAAGCGAGTGCAGTGCCAAGGTTTGTATCACATGGTGATGGATCGAGTGGTTTGAGGCATTAATAGAAAGTTATGTGTTGTTATATCACTTTGCCACATTATGTTGAAACTAAACATGTTCCACATTTTCAGGTGCTGTGCTTGGACCTTGTGATGAGAGACTGAAGACCAAGAGAGGACACATGTTGGAACACCTCAACATTCAATAAATGCATTCTTCTGCCTTTCAGATTGTGTTTTTACATCTGGGGAACCTAGAGTGTAGCGTGTGCCTGTTTTAATACTGATCCAAACATAGGTGCTACAATCATGTTTTTTTTACTTTGGCATGAACTGTTCAGTACAGTAGTGTTCATAACACTGTGCCCTGTGTGCTTTAACTTGTACTTTGATGTAGAGAAACATGATTTTTAATGCAGCTCCATTTGCAATAATGACTGATATCCTTCTACTACAGTTGTTCTAAGGATTTTTGAATGCTGTGTTTATCGTTTATTGCCCAGAGTCAGAACTAAACATGATAAAGCTGCATTTCAGATTCACAAGGCTAAAATCTGGAACGGTCTTCCTGGAAATGTGAGACAGGCTTCTTCTTTGACAATGTTAAAATCCAGGTTTAAAACACTTCTGTTTCTGCTTCAACTGAGAGATTTTATGAGAGATTTTATTTTTATCTTTTTAATTTACTGTCAATATTTATAATTGTAATGCCTTGTTTGATTGTTTCTATCTTTTGTTCAGTGCTTTGAGTTTCCTTTTGTTTTGACTGTGCTATACAAATAAACTTGCCTTGCCTATTGCAAAAAGTATGTCTCGACCAGTAAGTGATTCTGCAGAGGTTAAGTAGGTCAATAGAACTGTAAATGGACGTCATATAAACGTCAATATTTTGGTCATATAAGACGTCGAGAGGACGTCGGACCCGACCGGTTCTGTACCACATTGCAACCTTGAATGAACGTGGCCGCGACGTCATTTGAACGTCCAGATAACGTCCAGATGACGTTGAAATGACAGTGTTTTGACATCTGCTTGCTTAGTGGGAACAACGGAAAACGAACGTCATATGAAGGCAATATTTTGGTCATATAAGACGTTGATAGGACGTCGGACCCGACCGGTTCTGTACCACATTGCAACCTTGAATGAACGTCCAGATGACGTTGAAATTACGTTGTTTTGACATCTGCTTGCTTAGTGGGAACGACTGAAAACGAACGTCATATAAACGTCAATATTTTGGTCATATGAGACGTTGATAGGACGTCAGACCCGACCGGTTCCGTACCACATTCAAACCTTGAATTGACGTGCCATCAACGTAACATTTGGAGGTTGAGGTGACGTCGGGAAACGACGTCGAGAAAACGTTCATTCAGCACCCACCAGTGACCTATATTCGACGTTCAAATTACGTTGATTCAACGTCGGCTTGCTTAGTGGGAAGTCCATGTTGAGGAAGCACTGCTTTGAGTCACAAAGAAAGTGAAAGTGTGCCCCTTGTGCTGTTTGCTGCTGGAGAAGCTGTGCAGGAGTGGTTGAGGTTCAGCCCAGCCCAGCTAGTCTTTGGCCAGGAAGTCTGAGGTAAGTAAGTAATCTTTATTTATATACCGTCTTTTCACTGCACATCAGAGTCTCAAAGCGGTTTACAATTGTTATTTTGGGGCATTTGTCTCTCGCTCCACACAGAGATGGGAGCGGGGTCGCCAGTATAGGAGGCGCATGCCATACCTATTGTACATATTTTTAGTGGTAGGGGAAACCGGAGTACCTGGAGGAAACCTACGCAGACACGGGGAGAACATGCAAACTCCATTCAGAAAGGCCCTGGTCCGACCGGGATTCGAACCCAGGACCTTCTTGCTGAGAGGCGAGAGTGCTATCCACTCAGCCACCGTGCCGCCCAGGTCCTTTGAAGGTTCTAAAAGAGCACCTCATTAAACCTCAAAAGACTGTCAAAAACATCCCAGAGTATGTCACTACACTTTGGGATCGTTTAAAACTAGCTTGCTCCCCAGCTGGTCTTGGCTTCTCTGACCGAAATGAAGCAGCATTTGGACAAGAAGGCTATTGTCAACAGCTTCTAGCCTGGTGACACGGCTCTACTTCTCTTACCAATACCATGCTCATCATTGTCCACTACATTCTCTGGTCCTTATGTTGTATACAAGAAGCTGAGTGACACCAACTACGTCATTCACACACCGGACCGAAGGCGGCGCTCAAGGGTCTGCTATGTGAATATGCTGAAGCTCTACAGCACACGGAGTGACCAGCAAACACCGGCCAGTCCCTGCGGTGATGAGAAGGCATCTCCTGTTGTTGCTTACACCAAGGTGAGTTCTACTGAACCTGAAGATGGCTGAAAAGTGGGAGTCTCAATGAAATCTTGTAAAACGAACACCATGATTGCACCCTCTCTAATACACTAGACCACAAGGAGACAATGATTGTTTCAAATTATCCTGGACGAGCCCCCAATTTTGTTATGACCAGGATAGATGAAACAATAATTGAAACAGAGGAGCAGCTACACAGAGACAATGTGGCAGTAAAAAACTATAGTTGGATGTCTGTTGCTACTAACCGCTCATACGAAGACTGTGTTCCAGGGGAGTGAAAACGTAAGAATTCAGATCCTAGTCTGCAGAGTGGGACAACTCAAGATACGCTGCTCAGCGGGGTTCTCTTTCACACCCGCGTGAGGGAAAAAGGTGTGAATTTCCTGCCTGAGCTGACCCCCACCTCCCCGCAGCTCCCCGCACGTAAATTTGGACATGCACAGTAGCGGAAAACAAACAACAATGGCGGCGGGTACACAAACTAGCTTTGTGGGCTTCGAGCTCGGCAGAGAGGATAATTCTACTCCTTCGTTCATCCAAACGAGACCTCGCAAAGTTTTCGCTTCAGTTTCCATTTTCACAACTGCTGTTAAAATACAGAATGATGTTGGTGCGCTCCGAGGGTCTGGCACAGGAAGTGGGTATACTGCCAGGAGGGGGGTTTTCTTACCACTACTGGCCGGGCGCTAGAACTACATAGTTTTTCAACCTTGTATGAACGCTGAGAAATTTGCATTAGGAGCCTGGTCGTTTCTGCTAATAGCCTGGAAATGTTTGCGCAGCGTCTAAGTATAAACTCAGCCGGAGTCACTCAGTGGGTTTGGCAATTTCCTTTTTATAAAAGCTAAACAAAAAAGGAATAACAGTGGTGGGAGTGGCGTCGCCCAGTTGTGCCAAAATAACAAACTCAACAAAACTAGTCCAACAAAAGGAATGAAACAAAAAATGCCAAGTCTTTTATACCTAAATAAGAGTAGCGTGTAAAACAACAAGGATGGCAACAACTGCTAAACTAATGCATCTAACAAAAACAGCTGAGAGAGAGAGAGGGAGAGAAAATGAGCCAATACTAACATATTCCATTGGCAGACCTCTCAAAAACGTCTTTACTGGATGGACCAAAAGTTGGCTCTTGGCCCAAAGCTCCGTTCCACATGTGTGTCAATGCTGAGGGGGGTGAATTTTTTTGGTCCACTCTATTTTACTTGCTGTGAATTTTTGAAGTCTCGCGCAGATGTGTTTTTTCCATAGACTGTATATATTAACGGACAGAGTCACGCCTATCTCCGCCGTTCTAACTAATGGGCCAAAAAATGTGCTCTACTGGAACAATCCAAATTGGCCGCGAGTGGTCCCGCCCACAAGAAAATTGTGGAAAAACGCATCTGGGCATGCGCCAGCCGGCGCAGCCCCATTCATTTGAACGAGAGACTTCAAAAATTCACAGCAAGTAAACTAGAGTGGACCAAAAAAATTCCCCCCCCCCCTTTATATGTTTAATATATGTTACAATGTATTTGAAATATATGTTAATATAGAAACAGGTAATTATATATATATATATATATATATATATATATGCAAACATGTGTATGGCAATTAACACAGACTAATGGGCATCTATCAAAAGCCAACTTTATTTTCTTTTAAATCAGATAAAAAACAAATCCAGAGGATGTTGAGGTAGAGGGGTACATTTTTAACAGTGCAAAATCTTAGTGCAAACTTTAAACTCAACTTCCTGCAAAAGTGCAAGTACAAAACTTAAAACAATTACAAACTTTTGCGCTTCACCTGGTGTCTTAGCTCGCAAATTCGACTATTGATGGACTTTCTCACATCAGCGTCTATGGCCGCCGGAAACTGTTTTACAACAGCATCTGTGGAACAGAACAACGATTACCACCTCAATCATCCTGCTTAATCATCCCGTCCCCACTTCTTCCTCCTGCCCCATAGCCCCCGCTCATCCTCCCTCCTGGCATATGCAATCAAAACTGGAAGACAACCAACTCTAAGAATAATTTACCTTGCAGAGCTTGAATTTTCCTCGGGTCGAGAGCCTGCCGACGCTCGGCATTAGGATCCAATTTGCTGACCCCTCCTTTCAGGTTGGACTTGAGGAGGACTTCAACATCAAAGAGCCCCATCAGTAGCACCCGAGCCATACCATTGGCGGTGGTACAAGTTTTTGCCGTCTCCCAACAATGTGATGAGATAGTGACATCTTCGTTCCCGATTTTCACCTTTAAAGTATAGAAATATGACCATGAGCAAGGATGAAAAAAGGAAAGTCACTACAAGCATTAGAATGGATACACACACAAGCAATAAGAGGCTAATAATGCAGTATGTTTTTGTGTTAAAGGGTTTATACAGGCGTCGCGCATGTCATAATTTCCCCATACATTTCCATTTAATGCCAGTTTTGAATCTACTTTAATGCAAATGTAAATATATTTAAGGCCTTGATTTTGACAAATTTCACTTAAAGAGCTACTAAACACCCCTTCCAGATCTTACTCCACCCACTCCCAAAATTAAAAAAAACTCAGAGAAAGAGGCGTGGCGAGAGGCTTTGGGGAGACGCGGGGAGGGGGAGTGTGTGAGCGGTCTCTGCTCGGTTGTCATTATTTAGACGGAGAGGTCGGGGATGTGAGTGCTGTGGCTCACACAGCGGGGCCTGTAGATCAAATCCCCGTCTCGGGTCTTCCCTCCTCATCCTCCCGCTCCCTGGCCGCTCTGTGACCGGCATGTTGTGCTCACGTCACAAAACGGCTACTGAACTACCTGACTAAAGTAACTACACTAGAAACGCTGCGCTAAAAAACTAACTAAATACTATGCTAATAAATTGCTAACCTGAAAATCGATGTAAAACGCTCGCCCGCTATTCCAACTCTAACTCGCTACGGGGGCGTGTGCGAGACTTGGCTGCTTTTATACCCCGAGCAGCAGAGCGGCGGACGTTACACAGCTGGCAGAGCAAATGGGGAGGACCGGCACGAAATTCAAATGTAGTGTAGCCAAAAATTTAGAGAGGGCGCTACACAGACGGTTTTAGGCTTAAAAGTGAGATTTTATCTATTTTGCACTAAAATGTCCAAAAAATTACCAGGACATGTAGAGAGCGCTATAAGAAACATATTTATGCAGTTTATAAGCTCAAAAAAGTTGATTTGGTGCTTAGTTGTCCTTTAATGACCGAAAAGTTTTTAATGCCCCGCAGAAACCCTGTATCACAAAAATGACAATTAACAAAAACTTACTTGTGAAGGTCTGCAAGGTGTGGAAAGTGACGTTTCACCTGGCCCGTCACTCTCAGTATCGGGTGCATCAGCATGTTTGGTGGGGTGGTTGTCAACATCTTTGGTGACGGTGCTCATGGAGACAAGCTTTCTCACCTCCAACAACAGAGCTGGAAATTCTGAAAAAAAAAAAAAAAAAACTACAAGATTTTACAGACAGCAACCATGAAGACCAATATTGTCCAAGAAGCTACACATCAATTGATGTATAATAATCATTACAAGAGCAAGTTATAAAATGAACACTGACTTCATGTAGACCACATGTGTCAAAGTCAAGGCCCGCGGGCCAAATCCGGCCCGCAAATGAATTTTACATGGCCCGTTGCCTGCCATTGACGCACTATTACGTCAATTGCGGTTTCCGCTATTTTCATGTTCCCAGATGTCTATTATATCTAATATGTTTGGGGATAAGCTTGAGAGCATATTGAATCGAGCCAGCAGGTGGCAGCAGCGCTCTCTGAATGGTTTGAAAACAGCTAGATGCACTTTTTGTGCCTCTTTTTTCTCAGCTTTTTGGTGATTTCAGTAAAACTTCCCTCTACTCAACTGGGGATTACAAGCTAGAAACAAAATTCTTTTTGCTGATGAAAGTAGACAGTCTATTCTTTCAGAATCTGGTTTCGGATTTCAGATAGTCATAGTACACAATATTCTGTGGGTCCTGAAAAATCTATAAAAATCATCAGAAACGGCTGGCAATATGGGAGTACCTGTTCTGAAATAGGCTGACAGGCAATGAGTTAATAAACATTGAACCAGTCCGGCCCTCGGCTCGCAGCAAATTTGTTTTTTTGGCCCTCTGATGTATTTGACTTTGACATGCCTGATGTAGACTATATCATGCTCATTTACCATGGGCTCATTAACAGTAACAATTAGTATAAATAATACAGATTGTGGCTGATTGTTATCACTTGCACAATCATATAGACAAAATGCAACCGCATTTTCTTGCTTATTGTGCCATGTGATACAAATATTGATGGTATAATTCTCGATACTTGCCTTTAACTACCATGGTCCGCAGTTTAGAGTTTTCTTTATGTAAGGCCTTGATCTGGCTCTGCAGACCTATAGTAAAGTCATCGCTTTCCTGGCTTGATGATGTTGCTGGACCTGGGCTGAACTGACTGTCCGCTGACAGTAATTCCTCCTCCGCCCGTCTTTGAGCAGCAACTTTGGCCTTTTTCTATTGAGCAAAAATATATATTTTTTTATCATTTAGTCATGTATAATCCAAAACAAAAATGATGCATTATATGACATCAATCCTTGTTGAATTACCTGTTTTCCAGAGCCAGAGGCTTTGACACCAGCACCGGAATATTCTTCACCAAAGTCCAGGCGTTTTTCTTTTCTCACCCTCTTAGCCGGCATATTTCCACTCAGTTCCGGCACCAATTCCCGCGCTTCCAGTTTCCGCTCAGCAGCTCTCACTGTAGCCTCTTTTTCTATATTAATTCATATGGATAAATTTAATATGAATATAAACACCACAGCAATGCATAAATACTACAGTCTTAATAATAATGTGCCAAATTTTAGACTGCAAAATAGTAAAATACGGGATACACATTTTGACATGATAAACGCGGTAAACAGTACCTGGTAGGAAATAAAAGTCAAGTGTTAGACTGACTTGCCTGCTAACTGAAGAACGACAGCATCCTCGACGGGCCAACCATGAGCAGGCCTCTTGCTGTTAGTTGTTCGACATTCAACAAGATATGTCGTGTCAGTTGCAGCATCTGGGTCGAAATCAATTATCCAACCGACGGGAACGATGCTAGTTTTACCTTTATCAGGTCCCTTCGCCCAACTAACAAGGGCAAACTTATATTTTGACATTTTTTCTAAAGATAAATACTTAAATGTAATGTTCCACCTCCTTTTTGTTGTCTGGTTGTTGTTCCTGTTATAAAATTATACCGGTTGTGACTCCGTTTGTCCTGCTCGCGCAGCAACCAACGTTCCGCGCAAAAGCTGTGCAACGATTGGCTGGTTTGTTGGGGTGATTGTTGTGCGCATGCGTAGGTGCTAAGCATTCTGGTAAATGTAGTCCTATATTTCATCCCATCCATTTTCAAATCAAAACAACCTTCCGTTTGCGTAACATACAAAAAAGAGCTCAGACAAATGTAGAAAATGGACAGACTGAAAAGGAAATTCATCCTCCTGGGTTGTGATCAAACGGATATCCCAAGAAGAAACAGACGATTATGGAAAAAAAGGTTAGTCTTTTCTGCTTGATTCTGGCTATTTGCACGATACGATAATGCTAGCTAAATCATGCGCAGCTAAAGCTAGCGGCACCGGCACACTCGAAAAACCTCTACAGCATTTTCTAGTCAATATATCATCTGGTCTACATACATAAATACGAAGTGTCTACGACGTCGTCCATTTTGCCATCACACAGCCTATGTTTGAGACAATACCAATAATAACTGGTCAAGGTTAGGGCCAGGAATTTGAAAACGCTTTACTAAAACTACCAAGGTTAAGGTTTGGAAAAGGTTAGGGTTAGGTTTATTTAGCGATACATAATAACGTTACCGTTTTAAATCAAGTTTGTCTAAAAAGTAATAATTTATTTCATCTCTCAAACCATTACTAAGTCGTGCATAAAATGAGCACAAAATCAACACGTGGGCTGTTCAAGACTTAAAAAGTGGTGTGAACCCTTGCTCACTGGACGTCGTTTTCTCGCATTATCATAAGGAGACGGCAAAATAGAAAAGGGAGTTTTATAATTATTTTCATTGCTTTTGATGTGAGTCTAGTCGTGAGGTATTTGTAACAGGCTACTATCTTCTACATAAATAATTTAGTATTACACAATTTTTCAATATGCATCTATTGATGTGATGTTTACTTAAGCGCTGGAGAGAATCATGTATTCAATTATAAATCTGTTTTCTATCACTTTCCCCTAGGAAAGCAATGAGAGATGCCACGATTAATCAGCCAAACCAGGATTTGGTAAGTCATGTACTTTAAACATGTAAACTATACCATGCTTGTGCTATATTTAGCCAGAACATGCTTTTTTATATTTAACAAATACTATTGTATCGCCAGATGCATCTCCAGCAACGGATGTCTTCATCAATATCTTAAAAATATGTGTAGCCTATGTGTAGAGTACATTTTGGCAATGACTATTTGTGACTGAGTGACATATTTTGGTCAAATGTATTGCAGTCATTAGATGTCATGTGATGTCAACCCGTCAGACCTTGGAAGCTAAACAGGGAAGGGCCTGTTCGGTACTTGGATGGGAGACCGTGTAGTAACACCAGGAGGCCTAGAGAATGCAGTGAGTGAGTGAGTGGTTGGAGGGGTTGATGGCGCAGACTGGTTGCCTCGCTTCCATCAGTCTACCCCAGGGCAGCTGTGGCTACACTAGAAGCTTACCACCACCAAGTATGGAGTGAATTATTATAATTGGGTGTGTGGAGTATCTCTTTTTAATTAAGTTTGTAGGGAAGGCAACTGGTTGGAATAGCAACTCCCACATGCGAGATTTGGTTGGTGACTGTGTGTGTGCGTGTGTGTGTATTGTGCAACAGTGGTTTATCAATACTTTGCTATCTTTTCGGCAACACAGAATCTGAAGGAGAATTCCTCTCACTACGATTCTGACAATGGGCCTGAAGACGCACATGATGTCAGCCACAATTTGGTGAGTATAGTTAACAGCACATGATTTTAGGTTTGTTGTCTTCAGAACTAGACATGTTACCTTGGTCTTGCAACTTGTATTTGTATTTTGTTGTTCTCTTTCTTTAGGTAACTGATGATGATTCGACACCATGGGATCCTCTTAGTGGACAGGAAAGTTTATCAAGAGGAGCTGGAGTCTGTGTAGGTTTAGACTGTTTAATGTTAATACTATAAACTTCAACAAGAATCCGACCTATAGCCTCTTGACGCATGATATCACAATTTGTGAGTGCTTTAGCCTAGTATCTATATTTCACGCTTGAATCACACAGATGATTGGATACATATAATAAAAATCTGTGTTTAGAGATGTTATTCTTATTTACAGAACCTAAATGAGAATTCCTCTCACTACGATTCTGACAATGGGCCTGAAGACGCACATGATGTCAGCCACAATTTGGTGAGTATAGTTAACAGCACATGATTTTAGGTTTGTTGTCTTCAGAACTAGACATGTTACCTTGGTCTTGCAACTTGTATTTGTATTTTGTTGTTCTCTTTCTTTAGGTAACTGATGATGATTCGACACCATGGGATCCTCTTAGTGGACAGGAAAGTTTATCAAGAGGAGCTGGAGTCTGTGTAGGTTTAAACCAGGGGTCGGGAACCCAAAATGTTCAAAGAGCCATAATTGACAAAAAAAAACTAAAAACAACATCTGTCTGGAGCCGCAAAAAAATAACAGCCTTGTATGAGGCTTTTATGAAGGTAACACAGGCTGCAAGATGTATTAGCTATATTAGCCTAATATCTAAATGACAAAGTAAAGGCTACAAATACATAATAATCATTGATGATTATCAAATGTATATTTTCACTGCAGCGTGTCGTGAATGACGCAACACGTGACGACTCTGCTTTAGTTTAACTTCCATTTTTTTGCCTTCATGCAATTGTAGAAATACAGAAAAATAAATCTGCTTTGGGCTCAGAGGTCACATACCGGCATCACTGTCTGCTCATATCCATCACGTCACAGGCTGAAGTTTGCTGGAGCTGAATTAAAATCCTTAATGGCCTTTTCTTTCACAGTCTTTGAGAAGGTTTTGAAGTCTGAAAATAGGTGCTCTGAATTTTTGATGAATGAATCCTTCACGTAATCACCGTTTACGGTGTTTTGCCTGTCATTGTTCCTCGTGTTGCCACAAAACTTCTCATTACAAACATGAAGCAGTCCTTCCTCATTGACTGAAAGAAAATGTTCATTGTCATTCTTAGTCCAGTCTTGTTATCGACTCTTTCTCGTTTTAGCTTTGGGATCCATGCGCACCTACAGTCTATGATTCACACACGCCGGTTTGTTTACAACAGCGGCCGCATGGGGCGGGGCCGCGTGACCGCGCGTCATAGGATATGACGCACTACGTTGACAGAAATGTTGAAATTAAATATTACTTATACACATTTTTACAGCATTTAAAAACGTAAAGATTGTTTTTCCTTCTACTGAAACCACATTCAAACTAGAAATAAAATATAGCCCTCACACTCCATTTTCAGACATGTTTGAAAAGGCTCCAGGAGCCACTCCAGGAGCACTCAAGAGCCGCATGCGGCTCCGGAGCCGCGGGTTGCCGACCCCTGGTTTAAACTGTTTAATGTTAATACTATAAACTTCAACAAGAATCCGACCTATAGCCTCTTGACGCATGATATCACAATTTGTGAGAGCTTTAGCCTAGTATCTATATTTCACGCTTGAATCACACAGATGATTGGATACATATAATAAAAATCTGTGTTTAGAGATTTTGTGCTCATTTTATGCACGACTTAGTAATGGTTTGAGAGATGAAATAAATTATTACTTTTTAGACAAACTTGATTTTGTTTTTATTTACAGAACCTAAATGAGAATTCCTCTCACTACGATTCTGACAATGGGCCTGAAGACGCACATGATGCCACTCCTGTTGTTGTAAGTATAGGGCAGTGTTTCCCAACCAGGGCACACTTTTCATAGCCAAAAGAAACCAAAGGCACACCCAGATATTGTTTGTATGTGGTGTAAAATAATCACCACACACACAAAGACTATACTATAGTGTACATTTTGTAAAGTTTCTTTAGTGTGCATGTTGTAACATGCAGGTTGGTTTTCTAAATTGTATATGGGTTTTTATTTTTTTTAGGTTGACTATGATTCTGAACCATATTCTCCTCAAAGTTCATCAGAAGGAGCCCAAGTTTGTGTAAGTTTTGTGTAAATTGTGTGGAACATATAACAGTAAAAGTTTAATTGGTATAAAGTGTTTCAAATTATTGTCATGGCTCTACTGGATTTTGTGTAGAATTAAATTAATCATTCAGTAAGTGAATTAATCAGATTTTGTTTTTCTTTTCTCCATGTATAGAGCCTGCATGTTGACAGCAATTCTATCAATCAATCAATCAATCTTTATTTATAGGGCGCTTTTCCTGCACAGGGCAACACAAAGCGCCTCACAGTCCACACCACACAATGCACAAATCATCACCATTAAAATACAATTAAAAACACATATGTAATTAAAAAGCATTAAAATCACATAAGTAATTTAAAAACATAAGAATCACACAAGTAATTAAAAACAATAAAATAGTTAAAAACACAAAAAGTTACAACAATAAATAACAAGGTGTGTTAAAAAGATAAAATTCTCTAGTTGTATGCACAGGAAAAAAGAAAAGTCTTTAACATGGATTTGAACATTGACAGAGAGGCAGCCAGTCTCACATCCTCAGGAAGACTGTTCCAGACTTTAGCTGCATAAATCTGAAAAGCAGCCTCCCCCTGTCTAGTCCTGACTCTGGGCACTAACAGGAGTCCCATTACTAGACATCCTACTTCCCCACTCTGGTTTGAGGATGAATCTTCCACAGAGCGTGAACCTCCCTTCAGTGATGGACCTAATTGCAGCCAAGTGTCACCAAATACCAGTAACTATATTCATAATGACATGGATGAGATTTTTGGATCCAATATTGGAAGTGAAGAAGAATCTTCCCTTTTATTTGAAGATGGCCCTGGTGAGTCAATAAATGAGGAATCACATTTTGGAAAAGTAGGTCATCAACTGGAAAGCGAAGAGACACTTTACACTGGTTCACGACTTACACAAGCGCAGAGTTTTTTACTTATTCTTTCATTTGTCTTGAGACACGGACTCACAGGCATTGCTCTCTCGGATCTCCTAGATTTAATCAATATTCACTGTCCAGAAAACACACAATTAACCTCAAAGCATCTGTTCTTAAAAGAACTTAAGCCAGTAGAAAGTCATCTACAATGTCACATATATTGCCCAAACTGTGAGTACTATATTGGTGAACAGGATGGTGAAGGACAATGTGTTGCATGCAACACAACATGGGATAAAACCACCTCACTGAAGAATGGAAACTTCTTTATATACTTGCCAATCCAAACACAGTTGGAACATCTTCTTCAAAGGGAAGATATTGCCAATTGTCTCAAGTCAAGAGACCGCACATGTAATTCTGACATTTTTGAAGACATTAGAAGTGGAAAAATGTACTGTAATCTGAACAAAATTGGAGGCCCGCTTGACTGTACTCATGGATACTCCTTAACACTCAACTGCGACGGAGTGCCTGTATTTAAATCATCACTCTTTGGTATTTGGCCATTATATGGGATTGTAAACGAGCTTCCATACCCTGTGCGCAAAGACAATGTTCTTCTTTTTGGTTTGTGGTTTGCCGATAAAAAGCCAAATGTTAATACATTTTTAAAGCCATTCACTTTAGAGTGTCAGAAGTTGTCAACTGCAGGCTTTACATTAACAAGAAATGGCATTGCAGAACAATGTAAAGTTGTGGCTGCTCTTATGATGTGTGATTCGGTAGCTAGGCCCATACTTCAAAACATGACCCAGTTTAATGGCCTGTATGGATGCAGCCTTTGTTTACATCCCGGTGAACAAATTGAAAAGGGTCATGGCACTGTCAGGGTTTACCCATACAAAGACGTTCCAAAGAGGGACCACGCTTCAACCATAAGTGATGCAAGGGAGGCTTTATGTACAAAAAAATCTGTGAGGGGTGTTAAAGGACCCACTTGTCTGATAAATATTCCACACTTTGACATCATATCTGGCATGCCTCCTGACCACATGCATAATATACATCTTGGTGTGGTTCGCCAAATGGCAAGCATATGGATGGACAGTGAAAACCATGAAAAGCCATATTATATTGGCAATCGAGTGAATGAACTTGATCAACAGCTCTTATTAATTAAGCCTCCTTGCAATATCACAAGAGTGCCCCGATCTCTTCAGCAGAGAAAGTTTTGGAAGGCTTCTGAATGGCAGAACTGGTTACTGTTTTATAGTGTATTTGTGCTAAAAGGAATTCTGCCCCAGGTATTTTACCAGCACTGGTTAATCCTTGTCACATTCATGTTCTTGCTTTGCAAAGACATTATTACAACAGAGGATGTACAAAAATGTGAAAAACTTGTTGTAGATTTTGTCAAACAATTTGAAACACTGTATGGGAATACCCATGTGTCATTTAATGTACATTTATGTCTTCATTTGCCAGAGTCTGTCAGGAATTGGGGACCTTTGTGGGCCCATTCTGGGTATATTTTTGAGTCGTATAATCGTGAAATACTGAAAATGTTTCATGGCACTCAGTTTGTTCCCCTACAGATAATGAAACAATTCACATATAGACAAATATTGCCTCTTTTAAGGAATGAGGCACTGAGAAATGCTGTTCCTGAATGCATTCAGTTATTTAGTAAGTTAACTGGCCGAAAGACAATGAAGCAGTTTGAAAGTGTAAGTGATCAACTTGTTACTCTTGGTTTGCATTATTCTCGAAAACTTTCAAGCGAAGAGTTGCTGGTCATGAGAGAGCAACTTTCAGTTACCACAGATACAGTTGTGAAAATATTCAGGCGACTTCTAGTCAACGGAGAGCTGTATTACTCTCAGGAGTTCACAAGGGTAGTGAAAAGGAACAGCTACACAGTGCTGTTGCAGAATGGACACATCATCACTGTATACTATTACGTTGTAGTAGAGCAACATGGTAACAGAAAATGCCTTGCTTTTGGGAGAAGGTATGACAGGTCATATAGTACACCGATTCATGTTGAAAATGTAGTTGGTCTGAAGAGGGAAATCCGTGGTAGAAAACAGATATTTGATGTGACACTGTTCAAAAGAAAATGTATGCTCATTGATCTACCACATTATGCAAGCCTCTATGCATGCATACCTCCAAGATCCAGTGTGGAGGATTGAAAATGTAATTGTAAAGTACATTTCAAAAATAAATCTTAATTGGTAATACAGATTGTTGTCTTCATTGCATAATGCTATATATATATGTATATATATATATTATAATTTGTAGCATATAAAGACAGACCCTCGTGTACAAATATAGTGCATGTTTGGTCGTGATTGCAATACATTTTATATATTTATCAATATATACACATATATGGTCTATGCTTATATTGCAATATACTGGAAAATATAAATACTAAATATCATATATGATAATATATTGTTTAATATAATGCATGATATTTTCGTTTGTTTCGTAAGGGTGGGTCCACCCCCATCGGCCCGGGGTGGTATTGCAAGCATGTCAGCGCACGTCATTTTGGCCACTTTTGAGCTGGGACCGCCCCCACTGGTTTTTTCACAATTTTCTTGTGGGCGGGACCACTCGCGGCCATTTTGGATAGCTCCAGCAGAGCACATTCTTTGGCCCATTAGTTAGAACGGCGGAGATAGGCGTGACTCTGTCCGTTAATATATACGGTCTATGGCTGCCATTCCTTCATAGAGGGAGAGAGCAACAGCAAAACAACTAAACAAGTAGAATGATCTATGCGCTCAGTGGCCAGAGTTGCTGCAATATAATTCATGCTAGTCCTAAGTTCATATTAAACTATAGGCACGATGACATGTGATGTCACCCTGACACATGAACTATGGGGGGGGGGGGGGGGGAACGGATAGCGAGTCACCATAACTGCATTCTAATCTGCAGTGACTACCAGAGGACTGTTGTGATGTCACATGACCATCTACCCTGAAAAATGAAATAGAAAAAATATAGTACCTAGATAATCTTAATTATCTTTTGCCAATTATTTCTTGTGTTTGGTACTTCCAGTATCAAGCATATTTCTGCCGGGCGACTGTCCTTTGAAAATGGAGTCCGATGATGTACCACGTCTCCTGGCCGAAATGTTTTAGCAAATACGCCCCTTATTTGTGTTATGGTTTTATAAATTATGCGCCTCCTGTACTGGCGACCCCGCTCCCATCTCTGTGTGGAGTGAGAGGACAAATGCCCAAAAATAACAATTGTAAACCGCTTTGTGACTCTGGTCTGTGAAAGGCGGTATATAAATAAACATTACTTACTTACGCTTACAAACCCCCGGTAAGTGCTGACTACAAGTGTAGAAGAACTAACTACACTAAGATAGCTTAAATTGAGTAGAACAATGTCCTCTCTGTTCTCACAGAGACGTGCGTGATTCTACAGGGTAAATTTGAATTTAGACTTAGTTTATTAAACATAATTTTAATACAAATACTAATAATAAAGAAAACAATAATAGTAAAATAAGATGAGAAAAACAGGGGGGTATTAAATATCTATACATAAATACGCACACTCGTACATATATGTATATACATATATATACACACACACACAAATACACATGCTTGTAATATACAGTGCCTTGCGAAAGTATTCGGCCCCCTTGAACCTTTCAACATTTCGCCATATTTCAGTCTTCAAACATAAAGATATAAAATTTTAATTTTTTGTCATGAATCAACAAGTGGGACACAATCGTGAAGGGGAACAAAATTTATTGGATAATTTAAACTTTTTTAACAAATAAAAAACTGAAAAGTGGGGCGTGCAATATTTTTCGGCCCCTTTACTTTCAGTGCAGCAAACTCAGTCCAGAAGTTCAGTGAGGATCTTTGAATGATCCAATGTTGTCCTAAATGACTGATGATGATAAATAGAATGCACCTGTGTGTAATCAAGTCTCCGTATAAATGCACCTACTCTTTGATAGTCTCAGGGTTCTGTTTAAAGCGCAGAGAGAACCATGAAGACAAAGGAACACACCAGGCAGGTCCGAGATACTGTTGTGGAGAAGTTTAAAGCCGGATTTGGATACAAAAAGATTTCCCAAGCTTTAAACATCTCAAGGAGCACTGTGCAAGCAATTATATTGAAATGGAAGGAGTATCAGACCACTGCAAATCTACCAAGACCCGGCCGTCCCTCCAAACTTTCATCTCAAACAAGGAGAAGACTGATCAGAGATGCAGCCAAGAGGCCCATGATCACTCTGGATGAACTGCAGATAACTACAGCTGAGGTGGGAGAGTCTGTCCATAGGACAACAATCAGTCGTGCACTGCACAAATCTGGCCTTTATGGCCAGATCACAGATATCCATAAAAAGTCTCGTTTAAAGTTTGCCACAAGCCACCTGGGAGACACACCAAACATGTGGAAGAAGGGGCTCTGGTCAGATGAAACCAAAATCGAACTTTTTGGCCACAATGCAAAACTATATGTTTGGCGTAAAAGCAACACTGCTCATCACCCTGAACACACCATCCCCACTGTCAAACATGGTGGTGGCGGCATCATGGTTTGGGCCTGCTTTTCTTCAGCAAGGACAGGGAAGATGGCTAAAATTGATGGGAAGATGGATGGAGCCAAATACAGGACCATTCTGGAAGAAAACCTGTTGGAGTCTGCAAAAGACCTGAGACTGGGACGGAGATTTATCTTCCAACAGGACAATGATCCGAAACATAAAGCCAAATCTACAATGGAATGGTTCACAAATAGACGTATCCAGGTGTTAGAATGGCCAAGTCAAAGTCCAGACCTGAATCCAATCGAGAATCTGTGGAAAGAGCTGAAGACTGCTGTTCACAAACGCTCTCCATCCAACCTCACTGAGCTTGAGCTGTTTTGCAAGGAAGAATGGACAAGAATTCCAGTCTCTCGATGTGCAAAACTGATAGAGACATACCCCAAGCGACTTGCAGCTGTAATTGCAGCAAAAGGTGGCGCTACAAAGTATTAGCGCAAGGGGGCTGAATAATATTGCACGCCCCACTTTTCAGTTTTTTATTTGTTAAAAAAGTTTAAATTATCCAATAAATTTCGTTCCACTTCACGATTGTGTCCCACTTGTTGTTGATTCTGAAAAAAACATCTAATTTTTATATCTTTATGTTTGAAGCCTGAAATGTGGCGAAATGTTGAAAGGTTCAAGGGGGCCGAATACTTTCGCAAGGTACTGTATATACCAAACCTAAATCCATCAGATCCTCTTCAAATGTGTCCTAAATGTTCGTTTAATTTTAATGGATACTTCCGGGTTTTTTGCGATTGCATTTTGTCACATTAAAATTAGTAATTTTGTCATGAAAACGTTAACAACAAATTCTGAAAACGTCCGTGCATGTGTGTTAAGGATGTATATGTATACTGTGTTGATTGATTGATATGTATTTGTTTATCGAGCGTGGCTAGCTCGGCTAGCTTCTCTGCACAGACAACAGTGTGCAGATAAGCAGCACAGTGTAGTGACAGGCGCTGAAGGCTTGTTGTACTTGCGGAGTAATGTAGAAGCTATATATTGTGAGCAGTGCGTTGCTTTAGTACCATTTCAGCAGTGATTGTTGTACAGCTTACAAGAAGTTGCGCTAATGCTAATGTTAGCATACATATCAGATCACTAATTGAGCTAGATGGCTCCGTGTTATGAGAGCGTAGGGGAAATGAGAAGCCATTGAGCGAGTTGGGGGGCGATGCTAAACATTCAAACCTTGCAGAAACGGGTATAGCTCCTTTAAGAATGAAGGAGTATTAACTTGCAAGGCACCAGTCCTAAATGGACGCTAAATCTAATTACAAGTACGTTGTTTCCAGTCTCACTACTCTGTAGGCGTGTAGTCCTAAACCACCAGGGAATTCATAAACTATAAAGATAATAACTTAAGAGGCTGATAGCGGATTTAGTTATGGTTTATTGACTCGAAAGGGGCAGTTTCAAACAAATGACACTACGAATTGTTAGTGTCACGATGCAGTATCAAATGTATACACCAAGGTCACACACAAAATACACCATGAACAGCGTAACCAGCTCCTTACTGCTTCATTGAGTTGGCCGAGGTCACGGTGTAGTTAAGAAGAACTTAGTTCCAGGGCTCACGTAGCGGGAAAAACACGTGGTCCCTTTGTTCTCCGGAGAGGCCTTCGGGTCCGAGGTCCGAACGGCGTCTGGTTAGAGTTTAGTCCTGGAATGCTCTTTCTTCGAACGTGATGCTTACGTCCGGAATGATATGGATCTGTGCCCAGTTCTTTAGGTGCTGAAACTCGATGAGTGGTTCAAAGCGGTTCAGCAGGTCCTGTCCGAGCAGGAGGGGGATTGAGTTAAACATGGACAACTGGAATAAATAGGAAGCACATTTTTTAGACCAGTTCAGTGACTTTCTAACGAAGGGGTAGAAAGTTATAATTTGGTTGATCATATCTACCACACTTATGGATGCGTTGTACGCCACAACACACTCTGGCTTCAACTGGGTCACCTTTTCCCTGTGTCCCCTCTGCCACACTTCAACACTCTCCATGTTGTCCTGGTGACAGGTCGTCACCATCTTGACCAGCCTTTGGTCCTGCCACGCTACCACCATGACCTTTTTGTTTTGGTAGACAATCTTCCCCCCCACACCCAGGTCAGACTTGATCACATCCCTTATCATCTGAGGCTCTCCCCTGTTCTTCCTCAGTGTCCCGCACATGTTGGTTTTCGCCTCCCTTAAGCTGCTCAAAGTCCAATGGAGTTGTCCATTGGACATTTGTCCATAAACAATGTGTAATCAGCACCTGGGAGTCGATCGAGAAGGGAAAATACAATTTCTGACAGAGTACTTGGTTCCCCAACATAAGGCTGCAGGTTAAAGCAGTACTCAGAGGTCGAGTCACACAGAACATATGATTTAATACCATATTCACTGGCTTCTGGGGGTTGTACACTTTGAAGGAAAGCCGTCCCCACCACTGCATCATGCCCTCGTCGATGCATATGTTCTGCCCAGGTTGGAACATGTCCTTTAACTGTTGGACAAGGTAGTCCAAGACAGGGCAAACCTTGTACATCTTGTCCTTAGCATCAATTGACATGTTGTCATTGCAGGAACCCCCATAATATTTGGAACCTGTTTCTGGACATGGTCTGGCTGAAGTACGGTATCGCCTCCATCTCATTTACACTCCAGTACATATACAGACTTGGCTTTTTTATGTAGCCTGTCAAAAAGCTCAGTTCAAAGAATGTTTTTAACTCTGGGATGGACACTGCCCTCTGCTTTGTGGCAGAATCTCTGGGTTTGCCTCGAAATGTTGCTTTGCATACAGGTTTGTCTGCTGAACTATATGCTGGAGCAGCTCCAAGAAGTCAGCTGGCACGGCAGAATCCAGCTCTGCAGCAGCGTTCCGGGGTCCAGGGGTGGCGTTGCAGGAGAAAACCTTTTGTTTCCAGTCAGCCCTAGACTATGGAGGACCGTGGCTGCCAAAACAATAAATATATACAAAAATAAATACATTTAAAAAAGATAAAATTTGCAAAGAAATGCTTACAATTATGATAATAAGTGCATTTATTTCTGTGTTTATATATTTATTTATTTCTGTATTTATTTATTTATATATTTATTTTTGTACTTATTCATACATTTATTTCTGCATGTATACATTTATTTCTCTTTGTATTTATTTCTCTAGTTATTTTTTTTTTCTCTATTTATTTATTTCTGTATTTATTTCCGGATTTCTCTTAATGATATGCAAATCATGGGGTGGGCCGGGATGCCTCTGCTGTAAGCTCATTGGTTAATCTTTTTCCTTGCTCCATAGCTTGTCCAGCATCTCATGTTGAGATCACTGTGTTCTCGCTATAGCCATGTCAGAACGAAAAAATAAAAATACTAATCTCAAGCATTCTTCCATATGCAACAATTGCATTGTGTGTGTGTGTGTGTGTTTTTTTAAATTATCCTTTACTCTGTGTTGCTGAACAGCCTCCATTTTGGAGTGGTAAACGGTTGCATGTTGGACCTCAAGCATATCTAGTTGGGGACTGCTGTGCTATGTTGCCACAGTAACAACTATTAGCTAGCCAAACAAGTCGGAGACGCGTGATAGAAATGGATTCGCTTTGGGAGGGAAATTTCTGATGAGCTGAGAAGACTGGCGGACAGGCATACGAGAGACTGTAGTATTGACTATATTATTTTCCGTTTGGATCAGCTACGTAATGGTGTTATTGAACTTCACGAAACTGTGGGTATGAGGATGGACCCTGATGTTGTACCGTTGGCTTTAAACCTGTTGGATGAGGCGCAGCAAGAACTTTCGTTGGAACTTGTGCAAAGTGCTCCCGATGGAGTAACCGGGCTCCCTGCAATAGAAGTACCCCTGGAAGTGTTGGAGTCATATATTTCTGCAGGTATTTCGGTTCGGGGCATTGCAGACTTGCTCAACGTGAGTGAAAGAACTGTCTTTCGTCGTATTGCATAGCATGGCTTACGGTAAGTGTTTCTGCATTTGTTTGAGAAAACCGTATTATTCAGTACTTTTCCTTGCATTCGAGTATTAGTTAATAATATTACATTTTCATCCTTAGCCCAGTCATTGGAAGGTGTACTTAGAGGCAGGTCTGAAATGTCGGTGGGTAGGAAAAATTAGCCCAAGGGATTTTTAACCTAATTTGTTTGGTATGAAAAGCGCTTTAGTTAAAGTTTGACTTGATCAGAGTGGTTAAGCAATTATTGAAAATGAATTCTACAGTACAAAAGAATTTCACATTTTCACATCCAGATTTCATCTGAATATGAAATGTTCTTAGATTTTTAGATTTGATTAAAAGTAATGTACATATCCTCTCTATCAGTCCTCTTTTGAGTAAGTTTGGACAAAAGTTGTGTCTTTGATTGTTGAATAATGCTCATGGTACGCCAGGTAGAGGCGATCAGAAAATCTATATTAGGAGGACATGCACCAATACGCAACAAAAGCATAGTCATAACGGTTGAAACTCGAGTGCAAGCAGCAGTGCTGTGTAAAATGACCACGCTAAAGCCTCTAAATGCCATTATCTATTTTTATTTTGAAGGAGGTCACACTGGGACCAATCCATAAGCAATGACCATCTAGATGCCACAGTTCGAGATATCCTTCAATACCATCCTAATACTGGATACAAGATGATGACGGGGCATCTGAGAGCATGAGGGATACATTTACAAAGTTAGTGAAATCCTGTTCAGTTCATCTTAGAGATGCTGCAGGTTATGATTTCATGGAGCTTATTCTTTGTTAGCGGGACCATTTTTGCTGTTTGTGGAGAAAGCAACAATCACTGTGGTTAGTGTGTTGCAACAATGTTTGTACGCTAGGTATCATCCTTAAACAATTTCTGTTTCTCACCTGTAGGCTACCACACCCTTGACCGACCTGTCCTGTGCTCACATAACTGTTAACTGTTTTTCCGTACCCATTTGTGACATTTAGATTTCAGTTGGCCAGTTCTCAAGCTATACACACACCATCAGACCATCACCATCATGTAGGATCTGAGACTCTATGCATCGAGTTGACCCACAGGAAATCCAGGTGCGGAGTCTGCATCTGCGAACTGTAAGGGGAAGAAAATACTCTGTGCCTGCTCCCAACAGTTTGTGGCACATAGATGGTAATCACAAACTTATAAGGTTTGTAATTTTAACACACAGTTATTCAAAAGGCAACTTTCCATGCTCAATTAAATAGATAAGATGGATGGATGGATGGAGCTAGCTAGCTCCGGTGGTAACAGAAATTACGCTCACTCCTCCCCGTTTACCATAATGACCACGGCCGTGGGGGAATTCATGGCGGATTTAAAGACTCCCCCTCCGCAGCTCTGACGAAGCATGTTCCTTAAAAGGACATACAGGCGGGATCTTCACTGTAGACTCCGCCCTTGCGTGACGTGTAGCTCGCGCTGCTCCAATAGACCTTTTTCACGCCACGCCCCTTCTCCGCCATCTTCCGCCTTCTCGGAGAAAGCAACTTCCGGTTTCGCGGTAAGTCAATGACAGGATCATACTTTTCAGAAACGAGTTGAAATATCTCAATATCTTCTGCTTTTTCAGAAACTTCCTTCGGGCTATGTAGGGAGCACCCCGGTACGCTCACATTTATTGGAATATTTCTCCCTAAAGGGTTTGTGTGTCTTAGTAAAATCGGTGGTTTGTCAAGCTAAAGGCTAAGTTAGCATCCAGTAACCTGCACGGCTGTTTCTTTCTGAACACAATCTTTAGTTTTACTTAATAGTATTGCTTAATAAGTTCAAGACTAAAGGTGTAACTACATTAGTATTATGTGTGGTACATACATTTACATTTATTTCATTTTTTTTACTAGAATGCCATCCAGAAAATCTTGCTGTGTGCCTCTTTGTTCAGTTAACAAGAGAACACATCCTTACATAAGTTTCCACGAGTTCCCCTTGGATGTTTGTAGACGTGCCAAATGGATCTGGGCCATTCGGAGAGATGAGGGTCCACTTTTTAAGGTGGAAAATGGACGCAGTGCTGTCTGCAGTTTACATTTTGGACCAGATGACCTCTACACATCCAAAGGAGGATTGAGGAAGGTCCAGAAGAATGCTGTGCCATCCAAATTTGTTTGGAATAAATGGGGTAAGGTGTGTGTGTGTGTGTCTGTGTGTGTCCGTGTCCTAATGGCAGCAAAAGGTATACTGAATAACTATTGTAATATCTCAAATAATTAGGTGACTTGGCCTAAATGTTTTTTCCACATAATCACCTGAACAGCATTGTAAACATAATGAAATGTATATTGTTGTTTGTAAAGGAAAAGAAGTAAAGGAAAGGCCAACGAGGCACCGATGTTTAGAGGTAATTGAAGGGGAGTGCGAAGATCTTTGTCCGGAAGAGCTTGAGAGAGAGATGGTGGCTGCCACACAAGGAACAGTAGCCAAGGCTGTTTCAGACCATGATTACACAAAGCATCCTTCTCCTGGTGAGTATTCATACGGCAACATATGCACTTAAGAGCAAGTTTAAAAAGTAGTCACCTGGACTCTGGATTAATTGGTTTGAGAACAGGAAATTGTAGCAAGCTTAATCCTGTCCAAAGGGAGATGTAAACTTTGGAACAGCTGTCCAGATGACTAATTTTGATAGATGGATGACTATTTTGATCAACTGCTTGATGAATGGGGGATTATAACGCTTAATATATTGTTATTCTTTTCTAGGACAAGTAGACAGGGCTGCAATGCAAATTAAGGACTTGGAGCAGAAGGTGTTATGTCTAGAGCGGAAACTACATGAACTAACCTTTAAAGACGAGCTGCCTCTTGTATACAAATTAGGGATGTAAAAAACTATGAATTTTCATGACCGACCACCGAGCCTCATTAACCGGTTGAAACCGGTTAACCGCATAGTTTAAAATAGTTCTTTGAAATAACAGCCATTTTAAGCCGCATACTTCTCATAAGAGCAGCTATACGTTCTACTGGATCAGAGCCGAGACAGCGGCGCCAAAACCCACAGCAGCTTCGGCACCTTTGAGCACAGAGAACTGCTTTAATCTTTCCATTCTTCTGTGCTGCGGGTTGAAGCATTTTTAAGCAAAAGACAGCTCGTTCACTAGGTCAGAGCAGCAAGTGACGAGCCGCGTCTCGCAGGTCTCCGCTAAAGTTTAAAAGTGATGTCTGTGGAGCTGATGCCAATTAGGACCAGCAGCACAAACATGTTTCAAGTGGTTTGGCTGGAGCAGTGTATTTGCGAGGATTCTTTTGGCTGTGTGACAGAGGAGCGCGACAGACCGGTATGTGTGTGTGTACAATACATGCATGTGTGTATGTGTGTGTAAATATAAGCTCCAATGTAGTTCTGAATCGCACCGGTGTGCAACTAGCAGACGGTATACACTAGGTTTAACAGAGGGGAGAGATGATGCGTGTGGATGTTACGTATCGAAAGTGTGTGTGTGCTAGTGTGTCTGTGCGCGCGTGTGCATGTGTGCGTGCATATGTGGCGCGTGCGGCGAGAGAGTCAGCCCGGAGTTTACTGATACATTGGCGCACACAGCTAGATACGGACCCGCTCATTACACCGTGCAAATAGGGCTTAAAATAGCGTTATGAAAAGACCTCCCCTCTCCCCTTTTTCTCTTTTTTAACCGACAGCTTTGACCGGTTAACGCTGTGACGGTCAACCACCGGTTAAACGGTCACCGATTTACATCCCTAATACAAATTTTGTGTAACAGATGAGGACTTTCGCTATTATTGTCGATTTTCTTCTATAGAGGTTTTTGAGATATTTTGGGAGTCTATTCAGCCTTCTGCATCCAATCTTGTTTATTGGAGTAAGGCACAGCAATGTGCAGTAGTTGAAAAACCAAGCCCTATGAGAAAGCTTCCGCTCATTGATGAATTGTTTTTGTTTCTTTGTCGTGTTGCCGCTGGGCTTCAAGAGAGGACATTGGCAACCATATTTGACATCAGTACTTCTACAGTGAGTCGCATAATTATACAGTGCCTTGCGAAAGTATTCGGCCCCCTTGAACCTTTCAACATTTCCCCACATTTCAGGCTTCAAACATAAAGATATAAAATTTTAATTTCTTGTCATGAATCAACAACAAGTGGGACACAATCGTGAAGTGGAACAAAATGTATTGGATAATTTAAACTTTTTTGACAAATAAAAAACTGAAAAGTGGGGCGTGCAATATTATGCGGCCCCCTTACTTTCAGTGCAGCAAACTCACTCCAGAAGTTCAGTGAGGATCTTTGAATGATCCAATGTTGTCCTAAATGATGATGATAAATAGAATGCACCTGTGTGTAATCAAGTCTCCGTATAAATGCACCTGCTCTTTGATAGTCTCAGGGTTCTGTTTAAAGCGCAGAGAGAACCATGAAGACAAAGGAACACACCAGGCAGGTCCGAGATACTGTTGTGGAGAAGTTTAAAGCCGGATTTGGATACAAAAAGATTTCCCAAGCTTTAAACATCTCAAGGAGCACTGTGCAAGCAATTATATTGAAATGGAAGGAGTATCAGACCACTGCAAATCTACCAAGACCCGGCTGTCCCTGAAAACTTTCATCTCAAACAAGGAGAAGACTGATCAGAGATGCAGCCAAGAGGCCCATGATCCCTCTGGATGAACTGCAGATAACTACAGCTGAGGTGGGAGAGTCTGTCCATAGGACAACAATCAGTCGTGCACTGCACAAATCTGGCCTTTATGGAAGAGTGGCAAGAAGAAAGCCATTTCTCAAAGATATCCATAAAAAGTCTCGTTTAAAGTTTGCCACAAGCCACCTGGGAGACACACCAAACATGTGGAAGAAGGTGCTCTGGTCAGATGAAACCAAAATCAAACTTTTTGGCCACAATGCAAAACGATATGTTTGGCGTAAAAGCAACACAGCTCATCACCCTGAACACACCATCCCCACTGTCAAACATTGTGGTGGCAGCTTCATTGTTTGGGCCTGCTTTTCTTCAGCATGGACAGGGAAGATGGCTAAAATTGATGGGAAGATGGATGGAGCCAAATACAGGACCATTCTGGAAGAAAACCTGTTGGAGTCTGCAAAAGACCTGAGACTGGGACGGAGATTTATCTTCCAACAGGACAATGATCCAAAACATAAAGCCAAATCTACAATGGAATGGTTCACAAATAGACGTATCCAGGTGTTAGAATGGCCAAGTCAAAGTCCAGACCTGAATCCAATCGAGAATCTGTGGAAAGAGCTGAAGACTGCTGTTCACAAACGCTCTCCATCCAACCTCACTGAGCTTGAGCTGTTTTGCAAGGAAGAATGGACAATAATTCCAGTCTCTCGATGTGAAAAACTGATAGAGACATACCCCAAGCGACTTGCAGCTGTAATTGCAGCAAAAGTTGGTGCTACAAAGTATTAGCGCAAGGGGGCCGAATAATATTGCACGCCCCACTTTTCAGTTTTTTATTTGTTAAAAAAGTTTAAATTATCCATAATACTTTCGCAAGGCACTGTAACTAGTTATGACACAGTACTTTTGTGTTTCAGTCCCACACCTCACTGTACAGCTCTAATACACTTTGATATAATACAGATGTTGATTACATCAATAAATGTATCTTCATTTTGTGACATTGAGAAGGCAGCTTCCAGTGAGATGCAGCTTTACTTTCACATAATACATTACTACAGTACCCCACTTTGCCTGAAGCCCCCGCTGAAAGATCTCAGCTCCTGTTGATTCACCACTAGCAGGAGGATAAGTGAGGGGCTGGTGCTCTGTGTACTGGGTGCAGCTCTGACTGCCACCCCCCCCGACCCAGAAATGGATTAAGGGGAAGAAAATGGATGGATGGATGGCATTACTACAGTGTTGTCTACAAAGAACTCCAAATATTTAAATTACGAAGAAATAAGTAGCAGTAATGTATTACTTTGAATAGCCTCCATGTAAAGCTTTGTTGTTGTAATGCATATGTATAACATTCATCTAATACATATGCACTGTAACAGATGTTTTGGACTTATAACTAATCTTAATGTTAAGACACGTCACACTGCAATCTGCAACATTATGTTTATCACAAAAATTATCAGTGTACCAACTAGAAAAGCAGTATTTTTCTATAAAAGACTGGATTATTTCTATCTATTTCTTAGTGATGCTATCCTGGCTAACATCAAGCTGCTTTCAGTTTTATAGCTAGGTTTAGAGCTGCAACTAACAATTATTTTAATAATCGATCAATCTGTCTTATTTCTTCGATTAATCGATCAATCGGTTAAAAAAAGCATTTTTAGTTCCATCCCGTTATTAAAATACGTGGCCTTGGATCAACACAAAGAAACATACAAATGTATGCTATGCAGTATAAACTAAAGTGCACAAAAACAGGTTTTGTTGTTTAACCCAAAGAGCAATTACAGACAAGACGCGTTTGTGTAATTAAGTAAATTCTATCTAGGGTAATTGTACGTTGTTGAGTAGTAATTGTACGTTGTTGAGTGCATATACACAAAAACGTTTGAAATTTTTATTTCAAAAGGCTGTAACTTAAAAGTGATAGGCGATAAAGACTTTCTGTAAATTACAGAATTATTAAGGATGGCCAAAAGTTTTATGTAGGGAATAAGTCTACCCATCTAATTAGCATATTATGACGTCATATGGCGTTGGAAATTATGGATTTTAGAATTTTCATAAAATGTGTCTCCCCTGCTCTCTCTCGTCCCTGTTCTCTCTCTCGTCTCCCCCGCTCTCTCCCTCTTCTCCCCCGCTCTCTCCTCTCCCCTGCCCTCTTTCTCCTCTCCCCTGCCCCCTCTCTCGTCTAACACCAGACAAAGGCTTCTCCAACACGTTACTGTCCCGGTGATGGCGGGAGGCACGATAATACATCTGTGGGAGGCACTATTTGCGGAGATTTTACCAAAGAATTAGCAGAGGCTGGCGGCGCGGCGCCCCGACGTGACCCCCAGGCTTCTTCTTCGCAAATCTAACCTGTCTCCGAACCTCCCAATGACAGCCCTGACCCTGAGAAACACTGTTCCCACTGACTCTTTGCAAAGTGTCTAAAGTTAGTGCGGTACAACACTCGCACAATTCCTTCGCTTCGCTATTCTGCACTGGTTCAACGCGGTCTTGCTCGAATGAATGCCTCCACCATGGACTGTATGACCACCTTCGCCACGCTCTGCTCTTCTTCTGTGGAGTTTTACGGCAGTGTGCATGCAGTGTTGTGTAGTTCTGTGGTGCATGTGCGTCCGTCCGCTCAACCATAGAACTACAAGAATGCGCCAAACTCGCGCGCTCGGTGACAGTATTAATTGCGCGACACAACGAATCGATAACCAAATTCGTTGCCAACGCTTTTAATAATAGCTTTTTATCTATATTATCGATTCGTTGTTGCAGCCCTAGCTAGGTTACAACTGAGCTATTTTACGCTAATATTTTCAAATAACATTCATGCTGTTATCACTCCCAGGGTTTGTTTTTAATATACTTACAGGTAGACCTGATGGAGATGAATCTGCTGCTGCCATCACCAAGACGATGCGCGTTCATGTGGTGTGACGAGGGGACGGGGGCGGGGCTACTAACTCGCTCAGGCAGAAGAAACTGCAGGAAATAACCGAATCGCTTACTGCTGCTTTAAGGATTCTCTCACACCTGATATTTTCTATGGTGCGTATTGTGTGACTGAGGTGTGGCATAAGCACTCAATTTTCATACCAGATATACTGATACGATACGACTACGGGTTCCGTGATGAGTTGTGACTAGTGTGCAAGCTTGCCCTTACCGCCCTCCTATTTTGTCATTGGTTGGCTGACCATAGTGGTACATTCAAGGGAAATCGTAAAGAATATGTTTAACCGCCTCGCTTCAAAAAAATCTAATCTCATGTTTTTTTTAATACTTTGAACAGGATGGATCTGATTTCAGTGAAGAGGAGGAATCGGATGATATTGGTGAGCCAGACTATGTTCCTCCCTCACAATCTGATACCAAAGATGAAGCACCAAATTGTGCAAACTCTAAATCTGTGGTTGCGGAAGCATTTTGGATGTATTATTCCATGGATTTAGGTGACACCCACAGCGACCTTACCAAAGGAGAAGACAACAACCACTGTAGCTGCTGCAGGACGGCATAATTTCTGTTTTGTTTGTAACAAGGCTTGCCACAAACTTGCTCGGCACTTTAAAATACAAGATGCTGACGTAGCACAGGCTCTTAGTTTTCCTACAGGCTCCAAAAGTATCTTGAGCAACTTCGAAACAAAGGAAATTTCATGCACAACTGCAATGTAATTAAGAAAGGCAGCGGTTCACTTAGTTAGCTAGTTTTATTTCAG
Source organism: Knipowitschia caucasica (assembly GCA_964034765.1). Classification (NCBI taxonomy): domain Eukaryota; kingdom Metazoa; phylum Chordata; class Actinopteri; order Gobiiformes; family Gobiidae; genus Knipowitschia; species Knipowitschia caucasica. The sequence continues at coordinate 9,124,379 of OZ035835.1, read as the reverse complement.
TCTCTTCATTTCAGACTACAAAAAACTACTACAGTCAACAAAACATTAAAAGAAGAACATAAATAAATGACTGAAGGGGTTTTGGCTGAAGTGAGACACTTATTGGAGCCAAACCCCATACCAATTCATTACAATTTACTAAAGATAGATAGCACCAAGCATACAGCAAATAAGGCAATAATAATTTGTTTACAAAGTATATTCACGGTAAATGTTACATACACATTTCCTCGGGTTGTACTAAAAAAAATAAAGATGGATACATATACACATACATACACACACACATACATACACACACACACACACACACGCACACATATATGCATGCATACATATATACACACACACATACATACATCCCTTAATGTATACACATTTATATTCTAAAAAAGACCATTATATATACTATATATAATACGTAATAAGAGTTTAGATATTGTTAAGTTATAGTTCTTTATATGCGTTTATTACTTTAAATTTGAATTTGTTTTTGAATGTTCTGACTGATGTTGCGTTTTTCAATGAGTCTTCCAGATTGTTCCAAAGATGTACTCCTCGGATGGAGACACATTGACTTTTGATGTTTGTTCTAACGTTTCTTTTTTGATGAACATGCTTTCCTCTTAGATTATAGTGAGTCTCTCTGGGTTTAAACCTTTCTTGTATACAATTTGGGAGCTTGCATTTATGGACTTGGTTCATAACAACAGCTGTGTTGAGATCCACTAGACCATTTAATTTTTAAATATTCAATTTGATAAAAAATGGGTTTGTTGGGGCATGATAGTCTGCATTGTTAACTAATCAGTTAATCAGTTAACTAGCAGTTTTATAATTATTCCCCCATATTTCTACACAACAGTTTAGGTACGGAAGGAGGAGGGCATTATATAATAAGTGGAGTGACTTCTGATTCTGACTTAAATTTAAAGGAAGGGGCAATGGTTGTGTTAATAAATAGTACTGCATCCTCTGCAAAGGAATGTTTCTGAGAACAGAGCTTTGGAGACATATAAGAAGATGCTCCTCTAAACCTGCAGACAGTGAACACTGCGGCAGAAAACGAGTGCTTGGCATAGCCTCAGTGGTAAAGCAGACATGCTCAGCTTCATTGGTGATGGCTTGGTAAAGTTGTTAAGTCGCATGCACGATGATGGATTTGCCAGGGTAGTTCGCAATGATTTTTTTCTTCTACATTAGGCTGAATTATTTTACACCAAACATGGACATGACCCCACAAAGCATGACTATATTCGTCAAAAAGATTCCCTTTGACCCTTCGCAAAACCTCTCCAATCCAAACCATGGAGGATGCCATAAAACCTCAAAATTTTATGCACGCGATAAAGGCTGTCAAAGAGACGGCTGGATTTTGACATTCCCTGTTAAAATTGAGTGACATCATTCACTGCCACTCTCATGGCTGAAGATCAGGAACTTGCCAAAAACATCTAAGGCTTTCCTGACGCTTTACTGGGCCAAGTGGTCAGAGTTCATATCGCACAGTGCTTTGTGCAAAACTTCTACACATAATGCAGAAGTTTTGAAAATGGGCTTGGGAAGAAGAAGTGAAGAATCCCAGGCACAGGACTACATACATTCTTGCTACTGTCAAGGGTTGTTCAAGAAACGTACAATGTGAAGACACATGCATATTTGTAAATATAAGGCTGTCGATCCCAAACCAGGTAGACCTTTGGAAACTGGTGAACAATATGAACCAGGATGCTGTTGCCAAGGCTGTCAGAAGTGACTGGTGTATCATGGAAATGGGGAAGCACCTCTACAACAAGCATGGCTTTGGAGTTGATAAGCATGAATATATCCAGCAAAAGTTAAAAGAGCTTGGCAGACTTCGCTTACATGGTGGAGAAGTGACTGATTTGTAAACTATTATAGAATAGGTCACACCAGCAAACATCATGCAAACAGTCACTGCAGAGAAAGAAACATGTAGCCCAAAGCAGTAAAGGCAATTCTAAATCACTGCCTCTGAAACTCGGACACAGCTTAAAAAGGATGTCTATGTTGCTGGAGAGTGATGCCATCATGAAAGGTGAAAAGGATGCTGCAGAAGAAGCCTGCTAATTTAGAAACCTTTATGATGCAAAGTGGCACGAGCTAGTGTCCATCACATCTTGAAGAGTCTCAGTGAGTCAAAGTGGAATGCTCCCCAGCTGATGTCCAAAAATTACATAATTACCTGGATGAGAAACAAGAACAGTACCAACATAATTTGCAATCTGAGGCATCATCGCAGAGCTGGGCAAACTTGGCAAAGGTGACTTTGGCACAAGTTATTTTGTTCAACCGGCGTAGAGAAGGGGAAGTGTCCAAAATGTCTCTTTCTGCATTCACATCAAGAGATACATCAGCACCTCATGAAAATGACAATCTTGCACTCTCTGAACTTGAGAAAAAAACTTTGCCATCATTTCACAAGAATAGAATTGAGAGGAAAGAGGGGGAGGAAAGTTGCTGTCCTAAGTCCAGCAATGCAAGAAGCACTTGACTTGCTACATCTAAAGAGGGAGGATGCATCCTTACTGAAAATACCTATGTGTTTGCCAGACCAGGAGCGATATCACAGTACAGAGGGTCATGTCCAAAGTGCACTGTAAACCCTGGCAACTAAAGTATACTTGAAAGAAACCTTTGACATTTTCTATACTGCAATTTCTCAATCATTCTTCAAGACTGTGATGTCAACATAAACTTTTGAGGTCCGACTGGGATTCGTACCGGATTCCCTCAAACGCGAAGTGAGAGCGCTATCCACTCATCCACCATGCCTAACTAAATTTTTCCGTTTCAAACCAAATCTTGATTGTAGATAAAGCGTGAAATGTGAAATACAAACATTGCCTTATTTGCTGTTATTTGCAGTATCACACTGCAGAATACTTTCTTTTAGTGGCAGGTTCCATTTTGATGCTGTAAAATGGGATGTTTTTCCTTTTTGAACGGGTTATTTTCTTTTTCTGAAAGCGGTTCATACCGGTGACACTTGCAGATGCGGAACCTTTTAAACACAGTTTGCCGTGTCGGTGACAAGCGACACTGCGGCTGTATCGGTCACGTGGCTTTTTCATAAAGCGACACGCGCGCCGATACGAGGTTTCGCTAAACGAACTCGGCACATGCGCCGGTGTATCAGTGTTGCTGGACCCATCACTAGTATCGACAAAAGCGCACACGGCCCACTCAGGTAAATGCTATAGGCCGCGAATTGTAGACTAACGGTCTGTATTCTACAATTACGTTAATTTAAGATACTCTTTGAACACTCTTCCTTTTCAATCATGTGTTAAAGTCTTCACCACCACAGTGGGAAAACTCCAACGTCATTGTTGCTAGTGAAGCCAGGTTCGTAATGTTTTGCATCTGTAGTGGGGCTTTGGTGTGCCCTCTTTTTTAACCACCTGGTTAAGTTTGAGGACAGCCATTTTGTGATGCCGTAGGTATAGGTAGGCCCATACTTGTTGCTCATTTTTGTTTCAGTTCGCACTCAATGGTGACAATTGGTCTTTTTATTTAGTGCTGGTTCCTAACCGTTATGGGTGGTAAGTTGGTGGCATGTTTTTAGTTTTTAATCAGATACTTACCTGTGTTCCTTTTTATATTGTAATTTGATTGTGACCCTTGGGTTTTTAAAATCAGCCACGTGCTTTCTGTTGTGCGCTGTTTGAAAAACTCTTCAAACAAGCAAACTAAACTAAACTTAAAACATCAACATTTGGTACCGGCGGACCCAATTGTGTGTGATCCGTCCCTATCTATACTTATTGGTGATCCAATACACTGCGTAATTTGTGTTAAACCTTAATGATTCAATTTAAGACTATGTTTACAGAAAGTAGAAATGATCAGTTGTGCAGGCCGCCATCTCATTTTGAAATTGCATTAGGGTTGACTGAAATATTTAATGTTTCAGGTTGAAGCATCTGACAAAGTGTTGCGATAAGGAGATACATTTTTGAAAGTTGTAAAAATAAAAAATACATTTTTTTATTTGAAATCACCACACTTTAGCAGAATTGTGTTTTATGGACTAAACCAGAGTGGTCCAAAAAAATTCACTCCCCTCAGCATTGACACACATGTGGAACGAGCTTTGGGCCAAGAGCCAACTTTTGGACCATCCTGTAAAGACGTTTTTGAGAGGTAAGAAGATGCTATATGTTAGCATTGGCTAATTCTTATTCCGGGTCCACCCCCATCGGCCCGGGATGGTATTGCAGCATGTCAGCGCACGTCATTTTGGACACTTTTGAGCCGGGACACGCCCCCATTGGTCTCTCCCATGGATCTTTTACGGGTCCGCGCTGGTCTCTCCAGTCAATGGTCTCCCCTCGGGTCCGCGCTGATCTCTTCATGCTGGTCTCTCCAGTCTAAAGCCGCGTTCAGACTGGATCATGCGTTGTAGCGACTTTCAATGCAACGTCAATAGCGGCGCCCATTCGAGCGTCGAACTGCATGTGCATCTTGGCCCACACACGCGGACAGCAAGGTAGAGACGCACGGACTGCACGGTAGAGGTGCAGGAGCAAAAATAAATAAATAAATATTGACTCACGCAAGAGATAAATATTACTGAACTTTTTCCTTGGGACGCTCGTGCAGCGTCCAATCAGCGAGCCGCGAAGTGGTCATGGGGACATTTGCGGTCTAGCGAGCAGACTTAAAATACTCGTAAACAGCAAAAACAGGAGCTTAACCAGGGGTAAACCTGGGACAATGGGGGACACAGTGCTTGTGAATCCAGTCTGAGTTGTCATTCTCCGGTGACTGTAAACTATTGCATGTTGTTCGCCGATGCGGAAGTACAGTCTAATAATGAAATTAACATATGGCGCACCTCCCTGAACACATACTACTGTTATATAATGTCTCTGGAAGGTCTCTGGGCAGAGACACTGCAGAGCTGCATTCTTGAGCCCCGTCCCAATTCTCACCCTTGCCCTAGATTTTGTGCGTGCCGCGGGGGTTGCAGAGTGTCCCAATGCTTTGGAGGAAGAGGCCAGTGCCTTCACACCCTTAAAGTAGTACTAGAATTTACCATACTGCTATCCAGAATATATAACTACAATATGTGTTTATAATATTTCGGGTGTTCATTTTGACATGTTCAGATGAATTATGTTAAAAAAAACGGCTTTGAAGTGGCACCTTTTCACTTCCGCGTAGAAACGCTTGGGGGCGCCAAAATGGCGGCGATGACGTAGGAGAATGACCTCTCACAGCAGCGGACAGCAGTCTGGGCTGAAACTGTAGGAGGTTTCACTGTCATCTGAACAAGTTATAAACATATTTTCATCCGTTTAGTACATAAGTGTGCAACTCTTTTAACCTTATGAAGAAGATGACATGTCTGGGATCGCGTCTTTCAGTCAGACAGAAGACATGTTTTATTGTCAATGGTAGAGACAGCACGAACACAGATACAATAGAATGCAAGTGTATTATACAGAGCGGAGGCATGGAGACCTCCAATCAGCAGCTGCCACGGTGCCATGTAGCTTGGCCTTCAGATAGACAAAACAAGGGAAAAGTACTGGCTTCTGCACATTGATAGAATGATGAGTTTAACTTTAACAAAAGTTGCTTAAAAGTGTTATGAAATCTCACATTCCCCCCTCTGGTCACACATTCACGTGTGACCATCAGGATCAATAAACAGCAACATAACATCATAACTCAATAAACTCAAACTCTGTACTTCACTCGGTACTTCAAAAAACTCATAAAACATGTTCAGATCTTTCATAAAACTTGTCAACAATCTTCAGTAAAATACCAAACTTCATCAGTCGATGGTGGTTCCAGATATTGCCATCCCACTTCTCCGTGTTGATTCTTCAGGCTGCATTTGTTGTGTCGAGCCATGAATTCTTCTGTGACGTGTCTTTCAATCACACGTTTCAGCTTCAGTGTCCAGATTCAGCAATCCAATTCAGTCCAAATTATGTCCAAATTCAGAAATCCAATTGTTCCAAATGGTGTCCATGCAAAAGAGGACGATGGTATTGTCCATGTCTCAGCAGCTCACAGCAGGTCTGAGTGGAATCAGGGGCTGTGCAGATAGTCCATGTGCTGGTCCTGATGCATGGTTTCTCTTGAGGTTTCTCAGTTTTGGCTTAAAAAACAAACACTTTTTGTGTAAAAAAAAGTAGTCTTCTGTTCTGTAGATGTTACAGACAAGGCCCGCATCCTTCCACCACCTGAAGATGATGACATGTCTGGGATCGCGTCTTTCATTCAGACAGAAGACATGTTTTATTGTCAATGGTAGAGACAGCACGAACAAAGCACACGAACACAGATACAATAGAATGCAAGTGTATTATACAGAGCGGAGGCATGGAGACCTCCAATCAGCAGCTGCCACGGTGCCATGTAGCTTGGCCTTCAGATAGACAAAACAAGGGAAAAGTACAGGCTTCTGCACATTGATAGAATGATGAGTTTAACTTTAACAAAAGTTGCTTAAAAGTGTTATGAAATCTCACACTTATTTGTGAGATTCAAGCTAATTAGTGTTGGGCAAGTTAGCTAACTCTACTTGATATCATAAAACATGCTAACAAGGCTAATAATCGTTTTTACATTATGCCAGTCTCACTTTACCTTAGATTTATTTACCACAATGTACATTGTAATATCCATAAATGCTAACACCTATTAACGGTTTAATTAGCATTTTTATCAATGATTGCATCACATGTAGTCATGTTTTCAACTTCTGCAGCTTTTTGTTCATAAAAGTAAAATATTTATTTAATTCAAGTTATTTTGATTAGCATTTATGGATATTACAATAATGTAAAAACGAATATTAGCCTTGATAGCATGTTTTATGATATCAAGTAGAGTTAGCTAACTTGCCCAACACTAATTAGCTTGAATCTCACAAATAAGGCTAAAAGGTTAAAAGAGTTGCACACTATTATGTACAAAACTGATGAAAATATTGTGGTATTCCGGGGGGTGTGGTGGGTATTATTTAACTGGATCCACATTAAATTTATAAGAAAGGACGTAGGTCCGTTGTGATAACACAGTGGCTGATACCGAGGTTACAAAAATATGTACATTTAATAACAAGTTGGTTCAGGTCACTGTAACATGATTCTGGTCAATGGAATCTGGGTAAGGCAAGGCGGCGACAGTGCACCGCATGGCTCCATGGCATCAATCTAAAAGTGCACGTATCTAAATAAATATAATGACTCGAACCTAGCAAGTTCGGCTACAAACTTGGGTTAGCGCGGTAGCCGCTCACACACGAGCTGGGTTCACAGCCAGCACCGCAGGCAGTAGTTACACGGCAACACAAGTGGACCCATGGCAGCAGCACTGAACCACAATATTTAACACTCAGTGCTCCATAAAACAAATATCTCACATTTAACTTTCGGATACTACCTGAGAGTGGGAACAGCGACGTAAACACCGCAACCGGAAGCAGAAGAGTGAGGTCAGAGGACGAGTGAAAGAAGACGCGTACCTTTTATTGGGTGATTGACGGGACGAACAACCAATAGAAAATGAGGAAGAGAGAAAGTGGCATAGAGCCCGCCTGCAGGCTGTAATGCCACAATATGTCTATACCTTGTTCAGATGACAGTGAAACCTCCTACAGTTTCCAGCTAAGACTGCTGTCCGCTGCTGTGAGAGGTCATTCTCCTACGTCATCGCCGCCATTTTGGCTCCCCCTAGCGTTTGTTAAAAGGTGCCACTTCAAAGCCGTTTTTTTAACATAATTCATCTGAACATGTCAAAATGAACACCCGAAATATTATAAACACATATTGCAGTTATATATTCTGGATAGCAGCATATTAAATTCTAGTACTACTTTAAGTAAAAAAATGTCAACATGATGACCCCATCAGAGCAGAACGAGGTTCTCATTTTGGTCTAAGTTTGTCAGAGCCAAAATCAGCTAATAATCACCTATCTTTTCTAATAAAATTCTCCAGTAAAAAATATTCAAACGAAAGTGGGAGACACAAATAAGGTCATCACACAATAATCATAATGCAGAGTATGTATCGTTTACAGCAGCCATTCCCAAACTCAGTAACACCGAGGCCCCCTTAAAAATCTGACGGGTCTGCGTGGCCCCCCAAAATAATAACCAAGAAGACAACATTAAGAATAGGCTCTTCTGTTATTTTGTCTATACATGCGTGTTTTTCTTTGACTAACATCTTTGATATGTTTCTGTTTAAAACCCTCATCGTGCCAATAAATGTATGTGTTTCTTTGACTAACATCTTTGATATGTTTCTGTTTAAAACCCTCATCGTGTCTATACATGTGTGTTTTTCTTTGACTAACATCTTTGATATGTTTCTGTTTAAAACCCTCATCGTGTCTATACATGTATTTGTTTCTTTGACTAACCTCTTTGATATGTTTCTGTTTAAAACCCTCATCGTGTCTATACATGTGTTTGTTTCTCTGATTAACTTTGTTGATTTTTCTTTTCTTTAAATCCTCATCTCTATAACTGTGTTCACTTCTATTTCTAGAATCTTCCCTTTTTTCCTGTTTAACCTCTTAAAAACCGCCTCATTTTGGCTCGTGCACAATGGTTGGGCATACCCAAATGTCTTTGCTTATTTAAAAACACATCTTACATCTCACATGCTTGTGTGATGCATCATTTTAAAGCTAGAGCCTTCTAGTTTATGTAAAAATAAACTAAAATAATGTATGTCATTCCTATTTCACTCTGCATCCTCTGAAGTTTGAAAAAAAAAAAATTTCTAAAGGCCCTAACAAAGGCATACTTCATTGTATGCTCACAATGTTCAAACCCTATGGTCATTCTGTTGTTGGCAACAACTGTCTAAAGTTTCAGACTTCTAGCTGTTATAGTTTTTATGCAGTCTCTCTTTTTCATGAAGTAGTGCCATTCGGAACCAGTTTGGCACAGTTTGGCACAGTTTGTGCCAAATTGTGCCAAATGGCTTTACAGACATTTTATGTCCTCAATCAGCCTAAAAACCTTATATTTTTGTTGTGGTACTTATGAGCTACTAAAATATGTGAATTTTTTTACATTTTTTCAAAGTTCATTTTTTTGTACTGTAAATGCATATAGAAATACAAAATACAACAAATTGAATGAACATTGTTTATTTTGTATAAAGAAAGTATATAAAACCAAAAAACTTAAGTGCAAACAATATGTGCAAAGAGTACCAACAAAACTACAAAAAAATGGCATCATATTTTAGTGCAAAACGTACAAACAAAACTAGAAAAAATTGCATCATATTTTAGTGCAAACAATATGTGCAAAGAGTACCAACAAAACTACAAAAAATGGCATCATATTTTAGTGCAAAAAGTACAAACAAAACTAGAAAAAAATGGCATCATATTTTAGTGCAAACAATATGTGCAAAGAGTACCAACAAAACTACAAAAAAATGGCATCATATTTTAGTGCAAAAAGTACAAACAAAACTAGAAAAAAATTGCATCATATTTTAGTGCAAACAATATGTGCAAAGTATAAAAAACAAAATATTTACAAAAAAAATGAAGACACGCATTTTATACTAGTCCCCTGTCTTCGTGCCATTGGGAATAGCAGTTCCTGGTGGGCACTAAACACAGAGGAACTGTGCACGTCTTGCATCCCACCGGCCTCCTCATGTGGCACATTTTACAGTGCCTCCTGCCAACTGTGGCTGCAGTTGCTTTGTCTACATCCCCCTTATTGAAATACTCAGGGATGTGTGACACGGTGCGATCCTGAGTTTGTGGGGTATTTGTAGATGTTGAAGGACTTCCATGCTGATCCAACTGATAAATGATTTCCTCTCGAAACTGCAGTTGGCTCAGTTTGTTGTCCGGGTGGGTTGTGTTGAACAATAAGAATGAGTTCACAATTGCAATGTCCAGAAAGTGGAAAAACAGTGTGCGATACCACTTCCTGGTTTTGTGCAGCACACTGTAGTATCCGATTAGTGCGTCTGATAGATCAACCCCGTCCATGTGGCGATTGTAGTCTTTGATTGCCGCTGGGATGGGAACACACACCGTAGACCATGTCCCCTCCTGTCTTTGCCGCCGTGAGACAGTATCTCCGCTGAACACAGTGTGTATGGTCGAACACAACGTTACCTCACGGGTGTCCTTCCACTTTACAAAGAGCAGTTCACCATCCCGTATCCACCTGATGCTCCCTCGGGGATCACCTCTGCCAAAATCGTTGATGGTGGTTCTGGGAAAACCTATGCGATTTGGTCTAATTGTACCACAAGCCCCAATCTCTTTTGTAAACAAGTCTCTGAAAAGCTGGGGGCTTGTGTAAAAATTGTCCACATAGAGGTGATACCCTGTGCCCAGTTGTTCTACGTTCAACAAAGATATAACTGAATCGTAGCTTAGTCCTTTCCCGGTGTTTGATGCTTTTCCCTCATACACAAAAAAGTTCCATGTGTAGCCAGTGTCCGAGTCAGCAAGTACAAACAGTTTATATCCCCACTTGGTGGGCTTATTTTTGATGTACTGTTTGAGACCAATTCTGGCTTTTGAGGCCACCATCCTTTCATCAATTGAAATGTTCATGCGTGGGTGAAAATTGTCTTTGCAGGCTCTGACTATCTGTTCATACAGAGGCCTTATTTTTCCTAATCTGTCATAGTCCGGAGTGCCTCTCAGTGCCTGGTTGTGTGCATCGTTCTCCATCGAACACAGGTGCAGTGACTGGCACATACGCAAGAACTTGTTTCTCGAAATGGCAGAGGAAGGAAAGGGAATATTGTATAAATTGTGATGTCTCCAGTAAGAATATATTATAGGAAGCTTGACAATTCCCATATAAATGACCACCGACAAGAATGAATAAAAGTCCGCCAGGGTAACTTCAGTCCAATGTTCATTTTTGTGGCAGCCAAATGCATTCATATTATCCAGCAGTGTAGCCAGAATAATATCGGTGAAGAACATCCTGAAGAAATCCATGACCGTTGAATCTCGTCTACTCCTGGTCTGGGGTCCAGGTTCTCTTACAGGTCGGAATGGAAATTGTCTGGGAACAGTGTCCAGTTCTTCAACATTTCTCCAGTGTTCTGAACGTCCATGATGCAGAGAGGGAGAAACAGCTGCTCGTTTAGGGTTACCTCTGCCTCTTGCTCTCCCCCTCCCTCTTCTAACTGTTGGAGAAGTTGTTGGAGCGTTCACAATGGGTATGCTCCTTGCTCTCCCCCTCCCCCTTCTAAATGTAGAAGTTGTTGGAGCATCGTCAGAGGTGTTAGGCAAAGGTGTGAATTGGGGGGATGGGTGTGAAGTTGCCTGAGCTGATCCCAACTTCAACTTTGCTGGAGGTTCCCACTCATCTCCACTGTCTGCACTGGTTCTATGAAAAAAATATAGCACAAACACTTAGTACACTTGCATTTATCTAAACAATTAGCAATATTGATAATATTATGCTAGTGGCATAGCTATGTCATTGAATGTTTTTTTATCCAATTGTGTATCTATTTATTTTGAACCTGCACAATACATATGTTTATGTATATCTATATGACTGATAACTTGTACCTTGTTTGAAAAGAAGTTAGATTACACTGTATTCACAAAGTAGGATTTTCCTTTCTACATTATTATGTACAATAATGAATTATTTTACGTAAAATTGTTTTCCTGTTTATTATTTTGTCTTTATTCTCCAATAAAAATATAATTCATTGCTAAATGGTAATAAAGCATGTATTATAATAAATTATAATTATGCATTGTTTTTTTTGCAAAGATGAATTATATCATATAACATAAGCTTTAGTATTCAAGGTAAAAACAATGTTTTCATTAGTTTTTCTTACCCATCTAACAATGGATCCATTCCATCTTCGAACATTTCTTGTTCATTTGCGTCAAATGATGAATCCAAAATCAGAGCAAGTGCTTCATCCCGTGTGAACTTCTTTGTGGTCTTTTCCTTCGATTTCGGCATGATTTTGGTAGAAAAAAGCCAACAAAGTAGTGCAAAGACGCTGCGTAAAAGTGGTAGACTTATGAGCGCTAGTCTCCCACGAGCGTCTTTTTCCCTTTACGCACGCTTTTTATGTGACCATTCCAACAGAACTCCAACAAGTCCCACCCATCACTAGAAAGCTTTCCTCATTGGCTACACGGCCATGTCATTCATTCGGGTCTACCACCTCCCCCTCCCTGCCCTGCTAACAACAAACAGAACGTTGCCGTGCGTAAAAGGGAGTCGCTTGTTTTATTCACAGAGACGTAGCGAACGAAATCAAGCACCTATCTCTTCGGGGATAGTCTCATTGTGTAGCTAACAAGGTGAGGAACACAATCATACCCTCTTTGTGTGGGAAAGGCAAAGCTGCATTTCCGTAAACAGTGACAAGCTGCCTCCGTGCTGTTTCAATTTTTTTTTCTCGCTAAAAATAAATGCTCGTTTTTGGATGATTTCTGCACAATGGATTGTACTTTGGGAAACACAAGTGGATTTCCGTTTTCCATGGACAGTTATGAAGAGAATAAGCCATAGCAAGCTGGGAGGAGAGCTGATTTATTTATGTAGTACACGGAAAATGGTAAGAAACTTTTTCGGAGCTGATTCATTTTGTTCCCATATTATGTGTTATATCTTTTGAATGCAATGTCTGATATTTCTGACACTTGTATATAATTGTAAATACGAAAATAAGCTTTAAAATGACATACAGCTTTTGGGGTTTGGTGTTCAAAATGCATCCGTTATTGCTGGTTGAACATTTTAAAAACAAAAACGGCACGCCGGCGCGCCGGTTGTTGCAAAAAGGTTAAAACCCTCATCATGATGATATCTGTCTTTACCTCTCTCTCTAGAATCTCCCTTTTTTTCCTGTTTAAAACCCTCATCATGATGATACCTGTGTTTGCTACTGTCCCTAGCTGCTTTCCTGACTTTCTTTTGATAAACTATATTACTCTTGTATCTTTTCAGGTTCTTTTCTATAATTTCTTGTTTCTTTACTTTGTATCCTAATTTACGCATGCCCTTAATTACATCGCAATTTTGAGTGTAATTGTTCTTCAAGTGTTTTATTTTTTTCTTTTGCAAATGCTTTGACAACGCAAGTTTAACGCTAGTTTCTATGTCTCTATTAGACTCTAGCGGCTGGAGAGCTGCCTTTTTAGGTCTAATCTAATACGGGCGGCACGGTGGCTGAGTGGATAGCACTCTCGCCTCTCAGCAAGAAGGTCCTGGGTTCGAATCCCGGCCGGACCAGGGCCTTTCTGAGTGGAGTTTGCATGTTCTCCCCGTGTCTGCGTAGGTTTCCTCCGGGTACTCCGGTTTCCCCTACCACTAAAAATATGTCCAATAGTTCTGGCATGCGCTTCCTGTACTGGCGACCCTGCTCCCATCTCTGTGTGGAGTGAGAGACAAATGCCCAAAAATTAACAATTGTAAACCGCTTTGAGACTCAGATCTGCAGTGAAAAGGCGGTATATAAATAATAACTTACTAACTTACTTACTAATGTTATAGGATCCCATTGATTTTTCGATGATTTGGCAGCACTCGTAACAACTATCTTCATTGGGTATTTTAACGCAAATGACATTTTCAAAATGGGAGTTATTAATGTTTTCTAGATAAATGCCATTGTTTGACAAAGGCCTAGTTGTACAACTATATTTCAGCCAATGTCCGTCACGAAATGTAAATATGTCGACGCCCAGATAATCCGCACCCACTTGAATTTCTACCTCTGTCGCCCATTTGTTCGCAGTATGAATCTTTGTAGTATTGAGGTATTGATCGACGGATGAGAAGCCTACGCGCAACAGGGATTTGTATTTTTCAAGGTTATTACGAAGATGTTTGGCAATCGCTCGTCTAATTTTGAGGTGGTATTTTTGGGTGCCACTAATGGCCTGTGAAACCGCGCAAAAGAAACAGTTACCGTCTGCAGCTATTTTGTCATTTTTACATGGCGCCCCTAATGGGCCTCTGGTTTTTGGATGTACTACACAATGCTTCTCAAACTCACCAGCAAACCGTCCACACAAGCCCTTACACTGACTGTCACTAAGTGGATTAAAGAACAATACACTGTGCTCCACACCAGTGCACAACACATCTGAGTCTACATCTGGGAATGGATTGACTTCCTGTCTCTAAGTCAATCACTGGAACATCTTCTGCAGCTTCAATGTGCTTTAAATCCCCCTGACTCTCATCTAAAACAACTTTCTCACCAGTAACGCACTGTTCCTTACAACCAGCATCAGCCTCCAAGCTAATCACAGCAGTTGGGGATACAGAAGGAACTTCTGCAGACTCTGTGTGCTTTAAACCCCCATTATTGTTAAAACTCACGCCTATAATCTCAAACAGTCTTTTACCATAATATGGACCAAATCTGCAAAAATGTTCATATAGCTCATCCAAACTACTCAAATACAATACTACACTTTTACCATCAGGATGCGGCAGCCCACTAGAGCTACGCGCGTGCGAGTCCACCACAGCATAAAACCGCCCTCTTTAATGATTGCAACTGTATATTCACCGAGCGTAAAAAGACACGTGTGATACTGCGCAAATATCCGTTCAAAAGCACAATCTAAGGTCACACTGAGACCCCGGTCTATGTGTTCACTGAACACAACATTGATATCCCCGTTTAACGACTCGCTGTAATCAAACATGAACCGCTTCCCTTCTATAACCGATTCTGTGGGCAGATCACGAAAAGCCAGCATGGTGTAACCCTCACGCACCGCAAGATACCTACGCTCATTGTACAACCTATCACCAATCCGTTTCTCAGTCTCATCAATCCTACAGTTTGCTTTCCTAATATCTTCCCTGTCTGAATTCTCTTATCTCACGCAAGACTGTATCCAAGTCTGACATTTTCTGTCCAACCCGCACCGTATCTGATGTTAGCTCCTCCGCTAATTCCTCCTCTGAACCAGTTAGCTCCTCCGCGCCAGCTAGCTCCTCCGCTAGCCCGACGTCTTCATTACGGCGTTGTTTGACGATACCAGTGCTCTTTCTGACTTTTCTTCCAGGCATTTCGCAAGCCCTTTTCGTTATCTTCTTTTAAATCTCAGTGTTATCCTCAGGCTTGGGCCATACGGGGTGAATTTTTAACTTTTTAACGGGGACGTGCGTGTCTACGGTGTTGCCATGTTTGACCCGGAACCGGAACTCAATAGGAGGCTTCTTAAAGCTGGAGTACCCAACTTTATTTTGGTTTCATAAATAATTGTGTTTGTCTCAACATAAACACCCTTGATTAAGAAACATTCAGTAGAAAAACAAGATGCCAAATTTGTTCTAGGCAAGTGAGGGCTAATACACTCTTTCACTGAAAACTATGATCTAACTGTGACAGGAAAAAAAAATACAAGTAAATAATCCTGATGGAGACAAACACCTTGGAAACAGTTACATCCTAGTTTTTGTAATTTTACCCCTATAAGGATAAAACTTTAACCAATCTAGAGTACATTTTGTTCAACCAGGAAACAATATATTCTCTCTCTACTTATACATTCAACAGAGTCTTTAAATTACAGGAAAGAAGTGGTAGTGAGCGTAGACAAAAATTACAAAATTGTATTTTTGTGATTATACTTCCTGGTCCCACAAACTTATCCATGAGTTTATTTCACAATTATATAATATAACATTATAAATGTAATTATAAAGTGTCGTCACCTCTCGGCCTTGTCCAATAACTGTCCACTCAGGAGGGGGTGGGCGTGGCGAAGGCTCAGGGCCAGCCACAACCACTCTTGGCTTATACCTCCAGGTGTACGGTTTGGATGGGGAGGGAGGAACCACAACGGTAGGAACCTTCCCTTCAAGCTGCTGGTAGCACGCCTGCTGCAGCAGTTTAGCGTAGACCCCCATCCCATGATTGTCACTCAGATGGACCTATAGAAAAAAGAAAGATTAGTATCAAAAGGATTTTAACAAGTGGTTAAGCTAGGTGAGCTAATTTGAAATAAGACTTGTAATTATATATCTAAAAGTGACTTTGAAATAAATAGTGCTAATACTTTCGAAAGTGTATTATGTATAAACTATGTATTGAATTAAACACATTCAATGTTGACCCCTTTAAAGCTGACATACTGTATATGCATGTCAGCTTCACTAATATCTAAAATATAATCCTATTAGTATGATTATGTATAATTAGGAAAAGTCACAGATGCTAATGAGCTATAAATGATATATTTCCTGTTTTCATCTGTGATCTACAAGTATAAAGGTTTACTTTCTCTACTGTTGAGAAATGAGGCAATTTAAGAGATAGCTGTATATTTATTCATTCATGTACTAATTCATATGGAGGACCAAAAATGTCAAAGAAAAAAATAATGAATAAATGTCACTATCTGCAAAAATATTTTGAGATAACACAAATGATGAGATTTAATAAATACATATTATTCAACGTTCTAAACGTTTACAACGTTTTTTGGCTCAAAACTAAATAATAAAGCTTCATTGTTGTACAATAATAATGTATATTCATTCATTTTCAAGCCCTTTATTGTCCATTTCTGGGTCAGGGGGGTGTCAATGAGAGCTGCCACCCAATGCTCATAGCACCAGTCCCTCTGATCCTCTGCAGGGGGTGAGTCCACAGGAAGATGGCTGCTCTGTCAGCGGTGAAACAGCCTTGGTCTTTCAGCGGGGGCAAGTGTCTTGCCCAAGGACACAACGACAGTAGACATCAGTGGGAGCAGTTGGAGTAGGTCCCATGGTGGGAATCGAACTCACGACCTCCAGGCTCAAAGGCCACTGCTCTACCAACTGAGCTACTGTCGCCTCAATAATGTATATATATATATTTTTTTTAAATATAATTTGCAGTGTTATCTCAATAAATATTTGCAGATTGTGACATGTGACATTTATATATTCATTTGTTATTATTTTGACAGTTTTGGTCCTCCATACATGCTGCACACACAAACATGTGATACATTTAGCCCATAATGTGGCCCAAGATCACTGCACCTTGTTTGCCCTGCTGTATAGATTGTGATGTAAACTTTTACTTACACCATCCCAGCACCACAACCAGAGTTTGTCCATCCGGAAGTGCTCAGCCACAGGAAAGTAGCGGATTTCTGTGAAAACAGCCAGATACAGAGCTGTTTTAGGGCACATTGACATCTGAAAACTCACACTTTGAAGCCAATACATTATATTCTACTTACCCCTGCGAGCTGCCACACGGCGGTACTCCTCCCTAAGGGCCTGTTGGAGCTCCACCTCTACTGTCAGACGAGGTGGAAAATCCAGAACACAGACCTATGTGAAACGTTACAGAATGAATATACTGTCTAAGGAACCATTATAATAAAATGACTTTAAACAGAAACATGCTGAGACCTCTTGCCAGCGGCTGCACACTACGTCGAGGAGTCGGGCGAACTCTGATGCAGCCTCTGTAACCGTCTTGCTGGCTGTTATGTTGTTGCAAGGAGCGAGGAGACACACGACGTCTGGCTCCCTCTGAAGTGGTGGGTCTTCACAAGCCATTTGTGAAGACAGCTCCTTGCATATGTCCCGGGCAGAACCACCGGGTATGGAGCAGAAGCCAAAAGAAAAACCGTCTTCTGGCATCGGCACGAACCCATCTACGATCGCACGCAGATGGGAGTTTCCAAGGACAAATGCAAACTGTTGATGAGAAAAAAAGTGTATTCAAAGAAAGTAAAAACATTTCATATTTAAAAACTAATGTTTTGGGACATACCTTTTTGTCCGGAAACACTGGCGGAACGACCCACTTACAAGGCTTGTCGACGTACGACGAAGTGGGCCAGTTCTGCTTCTTCACAGAATGCCGAGAACCAGAACCAAGGCCTATGAACAGCAAATTATACAAATAATGTTGCAGTGACAGATGGAAAAGTGAATAAGATTAAAGATTAAACATACGAGTGGTCGGCTCAGGGCATTGCTCATGACGAGGAACCTGAACAGCTAGGCCAGAAAAGGCCAGCTGATCCACTCCCCGCCGGGACAAGTCTAGCTTGTGCTCCCAGCGCCGGGCCGTGGCCTCGGAGCGCTTCCAGCCAGGCTTCCTGGGCATCTGAAAGCACCAGTGACAAGTTAACAAACAAATCAAATGTTTCAATCATTCAATCAACAGCTATAGACAGCAGATGGGCAGAAGCAGTGTACTATCATCAACTATATTACTTATAAATACTATAAATATGACTTTAAAGCCAGTCAAATATGACTCAGTTTAAAGTAAAAAAAAATGTATCTTCTACATACTGACAGCTAATTGGCTGAGTGAGAGTTAGTTATCTATTTTCCACTGAAAAAGCTGATCTAAAAGACCAACAGAAAGTCCAAAATGACATTCATGACCATAGCATATCTACAGCAGGTCTAAAGCTTGGACTTAATACTATCATGTTACTAGTGAAAAAAAACTATTCAATGTATTCTTGTATAGCCCTAAACCACAACAGTCTCAGAGGACTTAAAACCATTTAAATCAAAAGAAAATAACAAGCCCCCCTGCTTTCATTCAAGACCACACACTATGACCTGGACTGAAACAAAACCAGGTCTGAACCAGGACACAAACACCATGGGTCACATGTGAAACTGAGGAAACAACTAGGTCTAAAAAAAATAATAATAATAAAATAACATAAAAAAAAGCACAATCTTTCAAATGGACCAATCAGATCAAACTTCTAAATGAACTTGTCTCAGCTCGTCACAGAAAAGATGGCAGCCTCCATGAAATATGTAATATTGTATGTTTAAAGTATCACTTTAAACATGTTAATATAACAGGTGATACGTCAGTCTTTTGACTCCATACTCCATCTCTCCATCTCCATCCCAGGACTAAAGCAGGTCTAAAGCAGGACTAAAGCAGGACTAAAGCAGGACTAAAGCAGGTCTAAAGCAGGACTAAAGCAGGTCTAAAGCAGGACTAAAGCAGGTCTAAAGCAGTTCTAAAAACAGGTCTAAATTAGATCTAAGCAGGACTAAAGGAGGTCTAAAGCAGGTCTAAAGCAGGTCTGAAGCAGGTCTGAAGCAGGTCTGAAGCAGGACTAAAGCAGGTCTAAAGCAGGTCTGAAGCAGGACTAAAGCAGGACTGAAGCAGGTCTAAAGCAGGTCTAAAGCAGGTCTGAAGCAGGACTAAAGCAGGTCTAAAGCAGGTCTGAAGCAGGACTAAAGCAGGTCTAAAGCAGGACTAAAGCAGATTATAAAAACCTGTTGTAAATTAATTCTGAGCTGCCATGGCCAGCTCCTTGCAGACAAAATGGCTGCATCCATGAAATATTGAAAAAACATGCAATAAAGCCTTTGATATTTTCAATATTACATTTGGCAGACATGTTAAAGCTTTATCTTTAAGTTATACATAGACATTACATGAATAATATTAATATCTGTAAAGATATTAAATTAAATGTTTATATCTCACAAAAAATACTTAGCGTTAGTTAATTTATGTATACCAGCTTTAATTGCACACTCTTAACCAGGACTGACATAAACGCCATCTTACACACACAACCCTTATTTAAATAATATAAAAAACATTACTAGAATATTTACAGACAAATAGGACTAAAGCATGACTAAAGCAGGACTAAAGCAGGTCTAAAGCAGGTCTAAAGCAGGTCTAAAGCAGGACTAAAGCAGGTTCCAAACACATTTTTTTTACCACAAACACCACCAACACTAACTACACAAGTTCACACACACACCCATGCATCTTTTAAACGGACCAATCACAGCCAAGCAGCGATTCAACACAACCAGTACTTTCAAATGAGCAGGAACATATCTATATATTTTTTTAATCACATAATACTATAACATTTTAAGACAAATAGGACTAAAGCAAATTTAATCCACTGTATACCCCAACGTAAGCCGCTAGCACAGAGCAGAGGAAAAGACGCTTCGAACATTAGCATGTGTAAAAACCAGCGCTTACCTTTCAGTGAAAGATGCTTGCAGGCGATCAACAGTTGATCTAAAAAGGACCTTTATTCTTGTAGATTTTTTCTTCTCTTTTTTAAAATTAGTTTTAGGTTTTGTGGAGATGGTGTAGATGAATGGACACACAAGTCAGAAAAGACTGAAAAAAATCAGCTAATCCAAGCAGTGAATCCAGGAGTTGAAGCAGCTTCTCGTAGAATAAAATATTCCAGCAGAGATGCAATAAGGGAACAGATGTTAACAAAGTTAAAGGCGCTATACCCGTTTCTGCAATGTTTGAATGTTTAGCACCGCCCCCAACTCGCTCAATGGCTTCTCATTTCCCCTACGCTCTCATAACACAGAGCCACCTAGTTTTATTTGCAATCTGATACATATGCTAACATTAGCATTAGCGCAACTTCTTGTAAGCTGTGCAACAATCACTGATGAAATGGTACTAAAGCAACGCACTGCTAACACAATATATAAGTAAAAGAATACCGCTAGTTTCGCGTCCGAATATATTAATTTAAAACCTTAGAATATATTCTAATATTTAATTATAATGTGTTATAGAGCTCCTCAAAGCAGCAGCAGCAATTCTTCCGATCATTTTTTCTTGATAACAGAACTCTCAAACCAATAATGACCGAAGCCCCAATGCAACCTCTGTTTGTAATTCAGGTGTGTAAAATACTGCCATTACTCTGCAAGTACAACAAGCTATCAGCACCTGTCACTACACACTCGTCTGTGTAGAGAAGCCAACGGAGCTAGCGGAGCTAGCCACGCTCAATAAACAACTACATATCTATCAATCAACACCATTAAACGTCAATCGGACAATACAGTACACATATACATCCTTAACACACATGCACGGATGATTTCAGAATTTGCTGTTAACGTTTTCATGACAAAAATACTGTTTCAATGTGACAAAAAGCGATTGCGAAAAACCCGGAAGTTACCATGAAACAACTAGCTAGCTTAGCTGTTACCTGCCTAGCACGTCCCGGTGAAACCTTTGGGAGCTAACTATTTTATTTGCAGTCATTAAATACATTTCGAATTACAAGGGTTGTCTAAGATTTGTTCACATTTTTTATTCAATTATTTTGTTCATTTTTTATTTTAGAATTATATTCGAATTTTGAAGTCGAAGCCCTGGTGTTCCGCAGCGCTGTAGAGGCTAGAGGACGCAGGCTGGTCGCTGCTTGTTCTGTGAGCGGAGGAGAAAGAGCGGCCCGCTCAGACTCTACTCAGCACTTTTCACTGCTTGTAATTCTTACACAGCTGAATCAATTACCTCAAGTTTTCAATTAAATGATGTATTTTGATACAACTTGTATGTAGTAAAAAGCATTTTTATGAACTACTTAGAAAAAAAATCGGGTATAGCTTCTTTAAGATCTGCAAAGAGAAAATGGCTGTCTAGAGTTTTTATATCAGAGCATGCAGCCAATAAGAGAGCTTCACATTTACAAGGGCCAATCACGAGAAGTTGTATGTCCCGCCTCCTGGCCTAAGATGGCCGACAATGAATGTCACAATGATTATTATAACTATTACAATGATTAAAACAAGTACAAAGCTGTGATATATTCAAAATAATTTTTAAAATGACTTGTTAAAGAATGTATGTATTATTATTTAAGGTGATACATAAAAAGGTATAATATAAAGACACCATGGAGTGCAGACACACAGAGCACACACACAAAAGAAACAGTCAGCTCTTCCTATGAGAGCACTGAAATGGTGTAGCCTTATTTGGAAATGGAAAATGGTAATATGTGTCTTGATTTAATTTATTTATTTGCACAAATAGATATATTGATATAAAAACATGGATTTTCAATAAACAACTGTGCAGGAGGCATTGTTCAACACAA
Source organism: Knipowitschia caucasica (assembly GCA_964034765.1). Lineage (NCBI taxonomy): Eukaryota > Metazoa > Chordata > Actinopteri > Gobiiformes > Gobiidae > Knipowitschia > Knipowitschia caucasica. The sequence continues at coordinate 9,102,506 of OZ035835.1, read as the reverse complement.
ATGCCGCCGTTTGCACATATTAAGTCTGATATGCACAAACTTATAATAGGTTGTTCAACTTTTTGGTTTGGGTAAACTCAAAGTGTAAATCATAAAATTGCTGCATTAGCGCCCCCTACAGACTGAGTCGAATGTCTACATGGGGATACAGCACTAAACTTAAACTTGGTTGTTCAACTCCTGGGCCTAGGTCACATGACAGTGTGAACAATGACATTGGCCCATTAGCGCCCCCTACAGGCTGAGTAAAGGTATACATGGGGATACAGGTATTTGGGTTTTCTGTTGTTTGATCTCATATTTGACCCACTGAACAAACACAAAAACTCACCAAACTTTGCCACAAGTTTTTTTCAGGCATGAAGTGTATTATTTTGGTGTTCTTTGGTATAACACTAATAAAATGAAATTGTAGGGGGCACTATTGTACAACATTAAATGCCACCATTTGCACATACAAAGTCCGATTTGCACAAAATTTGAATTGATTGTTCAGCTCTCGGGTTTGGGTAAACGGAAGGTGTGAATCATGATATTGCAACAATAGCGCCCCCTACAGACTGATACAAGTGTTACATGGGGAGAAAGAGGTTTATCTATTCAGTAGAGACACACAATCACTGCTCATAGGAACTCAAATGGCACAGTGTCGCTCCCATCAGGGCTCTAGGAAAATGGCGCGTCAGCGCCACCTCGGTTGCGCGGTGCGGCGAGGGCCGTTAGATGCCGCTTGCGGCTTTAATTTCTTTTTTCTTCTGCACTTTGAACCTTAATTTGACCCCCTGAACATTGATGAAAAGTTGTGAAATTTTGCACAAAATTCAGAACCGGCGAAAACTTAATTTTTTTGGTGTTTATTTTTATGGGACTAAAAAAATGGCCGAACAGCGCCCCCTACAAAAGTCAGTTTACATTGCGCCTATGGGAGCGGGTCGGAGGTCAAGTTTGTCGTAGAGCCACAAAACTCGGTACACATGTTCCTCAGGTCAAGACATGAAAAAAAAAGTTATTATGGCTCCGCCCCCTGACAAACAGGAAGCTCATTAATTTAATTGGAAAATGGAAAAATGAAAATTGATCTTTTTCACACATGTCGGCTGGAAATTATCTCCTCCTCTGCCGTTTCACCGATTTGTCTCAAAATCGCTCCACATGGTCTAAACCCATGTCCCATCTATTATTGAATATAGAATTTAGATCAGTTAAACGTTGTCCGAGCAGCGGAGCGGCAAAATGTGACATTTTTTTCCCAATTTTTGACAAAAGTAAATTTGCTCCCATTTGCACAAAAAAAGTCAGATTTGCACAAAATTTTAATCCATTGTTCAGCTCCAGGGTCTAGGTCAATTGAAATTGGAAATATTGAAATTGGCCTATTAGCGCCCCCTACAGACCATGTTAAAGTTTTACATGGGCTTTTTAAAATTTAGTTTTGTCAAAATGTTTGAAATTTTGCACACAATTCTGTTTTGTCATCTGGATTCAAAAAGTCAAAGACAACATATAATTATTTTTTACCCTGTTGCCGTGGCGACGACCAACACTCCCCTGTCTGTGTTTATGGGAAAATCGTTAAATCTCTTAAAAGTACACCTCGCTCAAACATCAAACCAGCCGCGGCCGTTTCACTAATTTGTCTGAAAATTGCTCCACATGGTCTCCACACATGGACCATCAATAGTTGCATATAGAGTTTGAATTAGTCAAACGGTTTGCGCCTGACAGACTCCCAAAGTGTGGTTATTTTCATAGAGAGGTGTGAAGTTCCCATGTTATCCAATGGAGACTGTATGGACACTCACAGATTGTATGTGCAAACAGGAGCACACAAACTCTGATTTGCACTAAACTTGACTCTGTTGTTTAACTCCTGGGCCTAGGTCACATGACAGTGTGAACAATGACATTGGCCCATTAGCGCCCCCTACAGCCTGAGTCAAGGTTTACATGGGGATACAGGTATATAGGTTTTCTGTTGTTGGATCTCATATTTGACCCACTGAACAAACTCTGCCACAAGTTTTTTTCAGGCATAAAGTGTATTATTTTGGTGTTCTTTGGTATAACAGTAATAAATTGAAATTGTAGGGGGCGCTATTGTACAACATTAAATAACACCATTTGCACATACAAAGTCCGATTTGCACAAAATTTGAACTGATTGTTCAACTCTTGGGTTTGAGTAAACTGAAAGTGTGAATCATGAAATATCAGCATTAGCGCCCCCTACAGACTGATACAAGTGTTACATGGGGAAAATGAGGTATATCTTTTGAATAGAGAAACATAATCACTAATCATAGAAAATAAAATTACACAGTGTCGCTCCCATCAGGGCAGTGGGAAAATGGCGCGTCAGCGCCATCTCGGTGCGTGGTGCGGCGCCCAGGCATTACTCGTTGAACTCGTTAAGTCACAATCACAATTGTGACCTGCACGCGACGGCACGTGCCCAAGCACTGATAAATCCGTGCCGGAGGCACGGAATGGCTTTGTTCCTGCTGTAGTAAACAGTGAAATGATTGAAGTCCTATTAAAGGGGGGTTCCTTCAACTGTCTGAGGTTAGGGGTCATGGTCTGAGGTTAGGAGTCAGGGTCTGAGGTTAAGGGTCATGATCTGAGATTAGGGGTCAGAGGTCCCAACATCTGTTTAAAATCACTCTCCCTTCTCTCTCTCTCTCTCTGGTCTCACATAGTCTCTGGTCTCTGCTTCAGGTCCGGACCATGACTCGGGCCTCCTCCCTCGGTCCCTCGCTGTCCTCTTTAACAGCATTGAGAGCAGGATGTATTCTCGCTGTGATCTGAAACCACACCGCTGCAGAGACTTCACCAGACTGACCCCAGATCAGCAGGCACATGAGAGTGCCACCAAGAGGACACTGATGAAGCTGTTCAAAGAGGTAACACACAGACCCCACAATGCGGTTTCTGTTTGTCCCTGACTGTGGCTCCAGCGAACCACACAGTGATGGAGGAGGTGAGGATGGACTCGATGATGGCCGTGTAGAACTGCACCAACATCTGTGCAGGCAGCTTGGCTTTCCTGAGCTGCCGCAGGAAGTACATCTTCTGCTGGGCCTTCTTGATGAGGGAGCTGATGGTCGGCTCCCACTTGAGGTCCTGGGTGATGGTGGTGCCCAGGAAACGATAGGACTCCACAGAGGTGATGGGGGAGTCCATCACTGAGGGTGGGGCGGGGGGACTGTGCTCTTCCTGAAGTCCACAATCATCTCCACTGTCTTCTGGGCGTTCAGCTCCAGGTTGTTACCACTGCACCAGGACACCAGCCGGTCCACCTCCCTCCTGTAGGCGGACTCATCGTTGTTGGAGATGAGTCCAATGAGGGTGGTGTCGTCCGTGAACTTGATCAGCTTCACGGAGTCGTGGCTGGAGGTGCAGTGGTTGGTGTACAGGGAGAAGAGCAGGGGAGAAAGAACACAGCCCTGTGGGACTCCTGTATTTATAATTTGAGAGTCCGAGACATTCTTCTCCAGACGCACTCGCTGCTTCCTGTCCGTCAGGAAGTCAGTGATCCACCTGCAGGTGGAATCGGGCACGTTGAGCTGGGAGAGCTTGTCCTGGAGCAGGGATGGCAGGATTGTGTTGAAGGCAGAGCTGAAGTCCACGAACAGGATCCTGGCGTACGTCCCCGGGGAGTCCAGGTGCTGTAGGATGTGGTGGAGGGCCAGGTTAATGGCGTCATCTACAGATCTGTTGGCTCTGTAGGCGAACTGCAGGGGGTCCAGGAGGGGGGAGGTGAAGGACTTGAGATGGGAGATAGCACCAAGCATACAGCAAATGAGGCGATAATAATTTGTTTACAAATTATATTCACAGTAAATGTTACATACACAGTTCCTCAGGTTGTACTCAAAAACAGAAGATGTATACACATACACACACATATGTACATATATACTGTACATACACATACACACATATATATTTGTTTTTGAATGTTCTTTTTTTTTTTTTTTATTTTATTAAAGACAACAAAACACAAAGACAGGTACATCAACATTCAACAAGAACAAACATACATGAAAGGATACAAATATATAACAATAATAACAGACAAACGTACACATTTAGACAAAGTGATAATTACACATAGACAAACAGATTATTCGATGCTAAATTAAGTGTGTGTGTGTGTACGTGCGTGTGGGTACGTGTGTACGTGCGTGTGGGTAAGTGTGGGTGCTGTGGGGTGCGGTGTGTGCAACATTTGTTGAACCACATGATCAAGACACCACTTTCTAGTTTGAGCTACCTCTAAGTGAGACCTTCCCTCCGCCGTTCCTGCTCATTGCCATTGTCCTTCTTATTTATTATAATCATATATATACTTATATACAAGTTATATTTATTTATTCATTCTTTCTTTTCTTTTTTTTTTTTTTTAAATACGAAGTTTTTTGTTTTGTTAACTCAGTGGTTCTATATAAGCGTGTATGAGGTGCGTTAAAAAGGCCCGAAAAAGTGCCCGCCCGGGATCCGAGTGGCGCTCCTCCTTGTGTGTGTGTGTGTTTTTATTTTATTTTATTTATTGATAATAATAATAATAACAATAACAACAATAACAACAACAACATTATTATTACCGTTATTACCATCATTACCATCACTACCATCATAATCTTCTTCCCCTATACAGGGGTGCATTTGAAAGACACTGGCCATGGCAGGGAGGGGGGGAGTGTATGTTATTTATCTACTAAGATTAATGAAAATGATGATGATTGATCATGCGGGTCAAAGTGGGAGGGTTTAACTTTTAACTCGCCATATAGGGAGGGTATATCAGTACAATTGTGCTTGGAAGTTATTTTAGTGTGTGCATGTGTGCGTGAGTGTGTGTGCACTTGTTTTCAACTCCTGGTGGGTTCCATAACCTGAGATTCCACTCACGTCATGGGGACTGGTTTTACGTGGTGGGGCCCGAACACCGGACCCCACTGGTCCAAGCTTAATAATCAATGGGTAATGCTTTTCTAACGGTCCTTATGCAGTCTCTGTAAAAATATGGAAAGGACCCCTGGAGGTTTACTTTCCTGAAAAAAGTGTGTTATGTGTCGGAACCCTGGTGGTGGGTTGCGGGATATCAAGGAGGGGCACACTGGGGCAATTTCAGTCCAGCAGGCTGGAGCCAATCATGGAGCAGCACAACAGAGGAAATCAGGTGTCAGGCTAGAAAAAGGTGCAAGTGTGTGGTTCATTAGGCTGCAAGAAATCATGGAGGAGCACACTGAAGCGCACGCTTACAAACCACTGGTAAGTGCTGACTACAAGTCATGACTTCAAATTGTTATATAGAATGATTACAAATTATTTGTTGTTTGTGCAGCTTAGTCAAGAGTCCCTAATTGATGAAGTCGACTCAGATTCTGACGATTTAACTGTCAAGAAGAAACCTGTAAAAAAGTATGGAAAAAGAAAAATCAAAAACACTTTTCTTCAAGACTCGGAAAGTGACGAACCAAAGGCAAATAAGATTGTTATCATGCAGCTGCAAAAGAAGAAAAATGGGGGGCGAGTTTACAGCAAGAGACACTTCTGCCTCTACTGTTCAATGTCCTGCCACAAAATGTCCCGTCATTTGACTAGAAAACATGGAAATGAAAGTGACGTAGCCAGAGCATTGGCTCTACCTGTGAAATCTAAAGCACGTAAACTTCAGTTTGATTTGATCAGGAATAGTGGAAACCGTGAGCACAATTTTGAGGTTTTAAAGGCCGGCATTGGAACTTTAGTCCCAGCTAAACAGCCAAATTCCCCAGTTAAATCCAGTGAGTTTTTGCACTGTATAGACTGTGGGGCATTGCTTAAGCGAAAGTCGCTGTGGAGGCATGTGGCCAGGTGCCGGCTTTCACAGAAAGATGCCCAGGCTAAACCAGGTAGAAGTAGGGTCCAGTCCCTCTGCTCCCTAGCCCAGCCTGTACCGGAGGGCATCAGCAAAAAGCTGTGGTCTTTAATTTCGGCAATGCATCAGGATGAGGTCACGGGTGTTGTCAAAGCAGAAAAGGGGATTCTGAGACTCGGAGAGCACCTGTACTTAAAACACGGGCATGAGAAGACTAAGCATGATTACATTAGGCAGAAAATGAGAGAAGTCGGTAGGTTAATTAACGAAGCAAAAACCGCAGGGAAACTGAAAACAATTAAGGATTTCTTTATTCCTTCCAACTTTAACCATGTGATTGATGCAGTCAGGTCTGTGGCTGGATATGATGAGGAAACAAATCAATACAAGACTCCATCCTTGGCCCTCAAACTCGGCCATAGCCTCAGAAAGCTAGCAGATATTCTTGAATGTGACTCAAAAATGGAGCATTGTGTTGATGAACTATTTATTAAAAACCTCCAACGAAGCCGGCTGCTTTTTGAGAAGAGGTGGGACGTCTGTGTTTCTTCTGCTGCCCTACAGACCCTCCGGCAAGCCAAGTGGAACACTCCGGACCTGCTCCCTCTGACTGAGGACGTTAGAGCCATGCATGCACATATTGAGGTATGTCGACCTGAATATGTGCAAACCCTAATAAGTGAGCCAACGTCTAAGCATTGGTCTAAACTGGCAGTTTTGACTCATTGTGAGGTCATCATTTTCAATCGAAGAAGGGAAGGTGAGGTTTCAAAGATGCCACTGACAGCCTTTACCTTAAGAAGTAAGACTGGGATCCATTCTGACATTGCTCTGGGACTGTCCCAACTTGAGAAAAAGCTGTGTCAGCATTTTCAACGCATTGAAATTAAAGGGAAAAGAAGTCGGAAAGTGCCGGTTCTTTTGACTCCTGAAATGATTGCTTCGATGGAGGTGCTGGTGGAGAAAAGAAGGGCCTGTTCCATCTCTGACCATAACCCATACTTCTTTTCCCGCCCGGGCGCAGACACCCACATCAGGGGATCAGACTCCCTACGCCAGGTAGCCAAAGAATGTGGTGCGGTGCATCCAGAGATGCTATCCTCAACCAAACTTAGAAAGCACATAGCTACTATGTCTACAGTTCTCAATATGAAAGAGAATGAGATGGACATACTTGCCAACTTCCTCGGCCATGACATTCGCATCCACAGGCAATATTACAGACTACCAGAGGGGACACTGGAGCTGGCCAAAATCAGCAAAGTTTTGATGGCCATGGAGCAGGGAAGAGTGACGGAATTCGAAGGAAAGAGCCTCGACCAGATACAAATTGAGCCTGAAGGTAATTCTTGATATTATTAAAATATGTATGATTTTTTTCCCCTAAAGGCCACTTGTATTTTTATTTTCTGTGCGACAGGGAGAGCAGTAGAGATCCTCTCACAAACGGACGGGCTAAAAGAAACTTCAAGCGGAGAACCTTCAACCATTCATCCAGATGCACCCCATGGTAGTGGCAGTGCCCCTTCTGGTAAGTGTACCAGGTGGGGGATTACAGCCAGGCTGCTTGGTCCTAACCCTGGGAGTGTATATTGCTAATATATTTTTATTTCTCTCCCTAGAACGTGTAAGAAAGCCATGGTCTGCATCTGAGGTGAAGGCTGTGGAGAAGACCATGACACCTTTTTCATACAGACTGGAAAGGTCCCTGGGAAGTCTCACTGCCTGGCCTGCATTAATGCCTCACCAGATGACCTTAGACATCGGACATGGAGTGGCATTAAATTCTATGTCAAAAATAGAATCACTGCAATTCGAAAACAAAATCTAAAATAAAATTCCTTTAAAATAGTTGTTTGGTTTCTATTGACTGTTTTGTATTACTTAAAGTAGTCCCAGTAAAAAAAGATTATGTCTATGGGTCCCATTCTGAACGGCCCTGTCAAAGGGACCCACCAGGTAACAAAAACGTGTATGTGTGCGTATGCGCGTGTGTGAGTGTGTGTGTGCGTGCGTGTGTGCATGCATGCATGAGTGTTAGCGTGAGTGTGTGCGCGTGAGTGTGAGTGTGTGCGTGTGAGTGTGTGCGTGTGAGTGTGTGCGTGCGAGCTCTCATGTCAGGAAAAAAGGAGAGTACAGGTTACGTAGATATATTACATTTGCAGGCAATGGAGGGGAGAAAAAATAAATAAATAAATAAACTAAAATAAAAATAAGGGGGGATTGTGGTTAAAGCAGTGCGAGGTCAGAGAGAGCTGTTTGAAGTGAAGGTTCTGGTGCTCTGTCATTATAGGGGGGCGTTGAATATTCTATTGAAATGAAGTTGATTAGTAGGTTTTTCCAGTGATTGATATGAATCTTGTTTCTTGTTTTCCAGTTCATGAGAATAGTTTTCTTGGCGATGGTTAAGGGGCGTTCACACCGGACTTAACTTCGGCGTCAAAAGCGTCAGGTTTCCATTGAAAGTGAATGGTGAAGCGCGTCAGGTGAAGCCGAGAGCCCCGGCGTCACTTGACGTGCGTACTACGCGCTCACTTGAAGCTTTTGACGCGCGAAACGCTCGCGTATCAAAACAATCCCTCTGACGCCGAAGTTGAGCAAAGCTGAGCTTTTGAAGCTTTGACGCGGGCTTCAACCAATCAGGAGACGAGGAGCAGCAGCAGCAGAGGGTCTGTCTCTGTCATGAAGAGAAGTCATGTATCTGCTGCTGTTGTTTTATTGTCATTATTGTTATTAGAAATATTATTTGTATGAGTAGTAAAATTCTGAGTAACAAAAATCATTGTACACATGCTGTGTAGTAAACGTAGTTTATGTAATATAAGAACAGTCTGACGATGAGTCTGGCTCAGAGCAAGGCAGCTCCGGGCGGGCGAGAGCCGGGGAGAGGCAGGGAGAGGCGAGAGCGAGGCGGGGAGAGGCAGGGGGAGGCAGGGAGAGGCGAGCGAGAGCCGGGGAGAGGCAGGGGGAGGCGAACGAGAGCCGGGGAGAGGCAGGGAGAGGCGAGCGAGAGCCGGGGAGAGGCAGGGAGAGGCGAGAGCGAGGCGGGGAGAGGCGAGCTCCGGGGTTTGAGAACTCAGACTGGGTGAGTGACATGCGGAAGTACCGCTGAAAGCGAAACTCCTCCGTACCTAGCTCCTGGAGTAAATGACGGAACTCTGCAAACACTGCAGCCTCTCAAGTCTGTGGTGAACCCAGAACATGTTTTGTTGAAGCCCTACAACAACGTTATTTTGCTTTATATAACAAATAAAGGCTCGCTGCTCTCTGGAAAATCCACCGCTGTCCTGACTACAGACAACAGAGAAGCTCCTCCCACCGGCGTTAGGCGCGTCACTCGCGTCAAAACCTTCAAGCACCAAAATGACAAAACTATCCCGGCGTCAGTTGAAGCGCGTCAAAAGCTTTTTGAAGCTTTTGGTCTGAACGCGCCTTTAGAGCTATGAGGATGATTTTGAGGTTTATTGCTTGATTTGGGAGTGTTGATAAGTCCCCTAGCAAGCAGAGTGCGGCTGATAGAGGGATGCGACAGCTCAGCAGGGAGGATAGTGACTGTGTGACCTCTTCCCAAAAGTGTTTTATGGGGGTGCAGTTCCAGGTGGCATGCATGTATGTGTCTTTGCAGTTTTGAGTGCAGTGTGAACAGATTTCATTGGTGAACCCCATTTTAGACAATCTTTCCCCAGTGTAGTGTGCTCTATGAATTATCTTGTACTGTATTATTTGAAGGTTTGTATTTTTTGTCATGAAGTAAATGTTTTTGCAGATTAGGCTCCAGAAGTCGTCATCGGGAGCAATCGAGAGGTCTCTTTCCCATTTGGATGTGGGTATGCATATTTCTTGGAGGGGTTTCCGAATAATTTTGTATATTTTAGAGAGTAGTTTTTTAGAAGAAGTATCCATCCATCCATCCATTTTCTTCCGCTTTATCCGTTGCCGGGTCGCGGGGGCAGCAGTCTAAGCAGAGACGCCCAGACTTCCCTATCCACACACACTTCCTCCAGCTCGTCCGGGGGGACCCCAAGGCGTTCCCAGGCCAGCTGAGAGACATAGTCCCTCCAGCGTGTCTTGGGTCTTCCGCGGGGCCTCCTCCCGGTGGGGCGTGCCCGGAACACCTCCCCAGGGAGGCGTCCAGGAGGCATCCGGAACAGATGCCCGAGCCACCTCAACTGGTTCCTCTCGACGTGGAGAAGCAGCGGTTCTACTCCGAGCTCCTCCCGTGTGACTGAGCTCCTCACCCTATCTCTAAGGGAGCGCCCAGCCACTCTGCGGAGGAAGCTCATTTCGACCGCTTGTATCCGCGATCTCGTTCTTTCGGTCATTACCCAAAGCTCATGACCATAGGTGAGGGAGGGAACGAAGATTGACCGGTAAATCGAGAGCTTTGCCTTTCGGCTCAGCTCCCTCTTCACCACAACGGTCCGATACAGCGACCGCATAACTGCACACGCTGCACCGATCCGCCTGTCAATCTCACGCTCCATTCTTCCCTCACTCGTGAACAAGACCCCGAGATACTTGAACTCCTCCACTTGAGGAAGGACCTCTCCACCCACCTGCAGAGGGCAAGGCACCTTTTTCCGGTCGAGCACCATGGCCTCGGATTTGGAGGTGCTGATTCTCATCCCAGCCGCTTCACACTCGGCTGCAAACCGTCCCAGTGCATGCTGCAGGTCCTGGTTCGTTGGAGCCAACAGGACAACATCGTCCGCAAACAGCAGAGATGAGATCCTGTGGTCTCCGAACCGGACCCCCTCCGACCCCTGGCTGCGCCTAGATATTTTGTCCATAAATACAGTGAACAGAACCGGTGACAAAGGGCAGCCCTGTCGGAGGCCAACATTCACCGGGAACAGGTCTGACTTACTGCCGGCAATGCGAACACAGCTCTGGCTTCGGTCATACAGGGATCGGATGGCCCTCAGCAGAGGACCTCCGACCCCGTACTCCCGGAGAACCCCCCAAAGGACACCCCGGGGAACACAGTCGAACGCCTTCTCCAAATCCACAAAGCACATGTGGACAGGTTGGGCGAACTCCCATGAACCCTCGAGTATCCGATGGAGAGTATAGAGCTGGTCCAGTGTTCCGCGACCGGGACGAAAACCACACTGCTCCTCCTGGATCCGAGATTCGACCATCGGCCGTAACCTCCTCTCCAGTACCTTGGAGTAGACCTTACCGGGGAGGCTGAGGGAGTGTGATCCCACGATAATTGGAACACACCCTCCGGTCCCCCTTCTTGTAGAGAGGGACCACCACCCCGGTCTGCCACTCCATTGGCACTGCCCCCGATCGCCACGCGATGTTGCAGAGACGTGTCAGCCAAGACAGTCCTACAACATCCAGAGACTTTAGATAATCAGGGCGGATCTCATCCACACCCGGAGCCTTGCCACCATGGAGGCTACCAACCACCTTGGTGACCTCAGCCAGGGAGATGGATGTACCCGCCCCAACATCCTCAGCCTCTGCCTCTGTAACAGAGGACGTGACGGGGGGATTGAGGAGAACCTCAAAGTATTCCTTCCACCGCCCGACAATATCCCCAGTCGAGGTTCAGCAGCTCTCCACCCGCACCGTACATGATGTTGGCAAAGAACTGCTTCCCCCTCCTGAGGCGCCGGATGGTTTGCCAGAATCTCTTCGAGGCCGACCGATAGTCATGCTCCATGGACTCTCCGAACTCCTCCCAGTCCCGGGTTTTTGCCTCTGCAACAGCCCGGGCCGCGGCACGCTTGGCCTGCCGGTACTGGACAGCTGCCTCAGGAGTCCCCCGAACCATCATGGCTTGATAGGACTCCTTCTTCAGCCTGACAGCATCCCTTACTGCCGGTGTCCACCACCGGGTTCGGGGGTTGCCGCCGGGACCAGCACCAGAGACCTTGCGACCACAGCTACGAGCCGCCGCATCGGCGATTGAGGCAGAGAACATGGTCCACTCGGACTCCATGTCCCCCTCCTCCGCCGGGACCTGGGAGAAGCTCTCCCGGAGGTGTGAGTTGAAAGTCCGTCTGACAGGGGGCTCAGCGAGACGTTCCCAGCAAACCCTCACTACACGCTTGGGTCTGCCAGGTCTGACCGGCTTCTTCCCCTGCCAGCGGATCCAACTCACGACCAGGTGATGATCGGTTGACAGCTCCGCCCCTCTCTTTACCCGAGTGTCCGAGACACGCGGTCGAAGGTCAGATGATACGACAACAAAGTCGATCATCGACCTCCGGCCTAGGGTGTCCTGGTGCCACGTGCACTGGTGGACACCCTTGTGCTCGAACATGGTGTTCGTGATGGACAAACCGCGACTGGCACAGAAGTCCAACAACTGAGCACCGCTCGGGTTCAGATCAGGGGGGCCGCTCTTCCCAATCACCCCTCTCCAAGTGTCACTGGCGTTTCCCACATGGGCGTTGAAGTCCCCCAGGAGAATAACGGAGTCCCCGGGCGGTGCACCGTCCAGTACCCCTCCCAAGGACTCCAAGAAGGCCGGGTACTCTACACTGCTGTTCGGCCCGTAGGCCGTCACAACAATGAGAGACTTGTCCCCCACCCGGAGGCGGAGGGACGCGACCCTCTCATTCACCGGGGAGAACTCCAACACGTGGCGGCTGAGATGGGGGGCAATGAGAATGGCCACCCCAGCTCGCCGCCTCTCCCCGCGGGAAACTCCAGAAAAGTGGAGCGTCCAACCCCTCTCAAGGAGTTGGGTTCCAGAGCCCAAGCTGTGTGTGGAGGTGAGGCCGACTATCTCTAGTCGGTATTGCTCAACCTCCCCCACGAGCTCGGGCTCCTTCCCCCCCAGTGAGGTGACGTTCCACGTCCCAAGAGCCAGATGTTGTGTGTGCGGACTGGGTCGCCGAGGTCTCCGCCTTCGACTGCCGCCCAGTCCTCTCTGCACCGCTTCACCACGGACCCCTCTGCAGGTGGTGGGCCCACAGGAGGGACTGCCCACGTCATCCCTTCGGGCTGAGCCCGGCCGGGCCCCGTGGGCTAAGGCCCGGCCACCAGGCGCTCGCATACGGGCCCCGACCCCAGGCCTGGCTCCAGGGTGGGGCCCCGGCTGCGCCATGCCGGGCGACGTCACTGTTTTCGTGTTAGTGCTGTCCATGGTGTCTTCTGGACTGCTCTTCGTCTGACTCGTCACCTGAGACCTGTCTGCCATGGGAGGCCCTACCAGGGGCATGAAGCCCCAGACAGCATAGCTCCCAGGATCATCCGAGTACTCAAACTCCCCCACCACGTTAAGGTGGCAGTCCATATTGCTGAAGGGAGTTGTAAGTTTGTTGTTTTTAAGTTTATAATTGATGTTATTGTGGATTTGAGCTGGAGATATTTCAGGAAATGATTGCTCCCGATGCCGAACTCCTGGGCGAGGAGAGGAAATGGAACAAAGGTGTTGGATGCGATAATATGGTTTAAGTGAGTGATACCCTTTTCAGCCCACGTGGCAAAATGAAGTGTTTTTTTATTACATACAAAATCCGGGTTATTCCAAAGTGGAGAGAAAATGGATGGAGAAATTGTGGAGTTAGTAATTTGGTGGAGTTTCCACCAGGCTGTCAGAGCGGAAGATATTGTTGCTGCTTTGAAACATGAATGTCTTTTAATGGTTTGTTGAGTGATTTTATCGATTCTGTGAGCTAGTGTTTTACTGATGATTTTTATGTCAACGTTTATGAGTGAGATTGGTCGGTAGTTTGATGCAAGGGTGGGATCTTTATTTGGTTTTGGGATGAGTGATATGAGTGCTGTATTCATGTGTGTTGGGAATTTACCATGTTGTTTTACTTCTGCTATTGTTCTCATGAATAATGGAGATAATTTTGGCCAAAAGTGTTTGTAGAACTCAGCAGGGAAGCCATCAGGTCCAGGAGCTTTATTGTTGGGCATATGGTTGAGAGCAAAATTGAGTTCTTTTTCGGTAATTGGTAAATCTAAAGTGGTCATTTGTTCCAGAGTGAGTTTTGGTAGATTGATGCTATTGTGAAATTGGTTTATATCCTCCGGATTTGGATTCAGGTCTGAGGAGTATAGTTTGGAGTAATAGTCTTGAAATATCTTATGAATTTTGTCCGGTGCATTGTGTGGCTTCCCTGCTGAGTCCTGAATAGATGTTATTGCATATTTTTCCTTATTCCTTTTGATTTGATTTGCCAGGTACTTGCCAGATGTATTGCTATGATGAAATGCTTCGTGCCTCAGTCTATGGATAAGAAACTGTGTTTTCTTGTTGGTTATTTCATTTAACATAATTTTATTTTTTCTGAGTTCTATTAGAGTGGTGTCTGATGGGTTATTTGCATTTGTCATTTCTAGTTCCTGTATTTTTGCTTCCAATTGTGTTTCCTTTTCTTGTTTCTTTTTTTTATGAACACAGAATGAAATTATTTTACCTCGTAGTACAGCTTTCCAAGTTTCCCATAATAGCGCAGCAGATGACTTTGGGGAGTCATTCACTTCGAGGAAGGATGTCCACTCTCTCTTAAAGTAGCTGTCAAATTCAGGGTCTTTCAAAAGGGATGTATTGAAGCGCCATCTTGTTGAGTGTTTCTGTAGGGTGGGTGGGTTCCATGTGAATGCTACCGGGGAGTGGTCACTTATATTAATGGGGTGGATTTTGGATTCAGTAATATTTTGAATAATGGAGTTGCTTGTTAAAAAGAAGTCAATACGGGAATAGGTTTTGTGAACAGATGAAAAGAAAGTATATTGTCGAGTCTTTGGATGTTGAAGTCTCCAACCATCGCCAAGACCAAAACCACCCATGAACTGCTGAATTGTCTGAGTGGATTGCCAGGATTTTGTTGTCATTTTGGATCGGTCTAATGCTGGGTTGATTACAGTGTTGAAGTCACCCCCTAAAATGACAGGGCAGTGAGAAAGATTTGAGAGGGAAGAAAAAAAATTAAGAAAAAAGGAGGGGTCATCGGAGTTGGAACCATAAATATTGCCTATAGTGACTGGGTTGTTGTCAATAGAAATGTTGATAATAATAAATCGACCTTCCGGATCAGTAATTGTTGTGTTATGGGTGAATCTTATTTTTCTATTTATTAGGATACAAACACCTCTTTGTTTTGAATTATAAGGCGATGAAAATGACTGAGTGAATTTTGAGTTTCTTAAACTGTTCTCTTTTGATTGTGTGAGATGTGTTTCTTGTAAAAGGCATATGTCTGCTTGAATGTTATCCAGGTAATTCAAAACTTTCAATTTCTTGACATGAGAGCCAACACCACGAATGTTCCAGGTTACAAAATGTTGCATATGAGATTAGTTATGAACTCTTTATGGCTGTATGATTGAGTATGAGTTTGAGTGTTAGTGGTTGTGTGTGGTTGTGATGTATGGGAGAGTCTACAGACAGACAAACAAGACAGGACAAAAACTAACAGGAGAACACAAAAACATACATACATACAAAACAAAACAACTTACTAACAAAAGACAGTGCATTGTATGAGCAGTGCTGTGGGAGAGAGGTGCAAGTATTATGTATATATATAAAAGTTTGTTTTTGTTTTTTTGTTTTTGCTAAAAGTAAACGGTTTAACGTACCGATTTTTGTCTGATGCATCGGCGCCTGGACTGTTTCCTTGACTGATTGCCCGCGTCTGCCGCCTGCTACAGCCTGTCACGGTGTGTCCCTGCTGTGCCCACCATCACGCTTGCTCCCGGGGCTGCCTCCGGCCAAGCCGCGCTGTGCTCTTCTCAATCAGCGGATTACAGCCCGGTTACTGGCCGGCCTGCACCCCGGAGCAGCCAGCCAGCTATGCGGCTACTGTTCGTGGCTTTCCTGCTGGCCTCTCTGCGGCTCCTGTCAACACCGGCTCCGTCCATGGCGCTTCGTTACACGTCCTCACAGCTCATCAGACTCAACCACCGCGCACCTCCTTCACTGGACATCACCTCAACTCTGCAACAACACTGTCTTGTCCGCCGTCGCCCCTACATCCACCGAGGGTCCCGTCGCAATCTTGTCTTCAATTTCACAGGCAAAAGCAATATTCCCTCTGTCTGGTCCGCCTGCAGATCCATGCGCAGCTCACACCGGCTTGGTTCCAACAACATCCGCATACGTCATCAGAGCACTCATCACGTGACTACATCAAACCTCCTGTCTGTCCCAATTTCTGCCACACAAACTTCACAACAAAAGCCTCTAAAAACAGCACTATTCAATACACGGTCACTCAGCAATAAAAAGCCTGCTCCTCTGTGAATTCATCATTGACAATAAACTGGACATACTTTGTCTCACTGAAACCTGGCACAAACCCATGGATTACACCACATTAAATCAGACCACCCCACCTGGATATTCCTACATCGATAACCCACGCCTAGACCGGAGAGGAGGTGGCATTGCAGTCATCCACCGCAGCAACATCTCCCTCCGCCCCATCTCCATCCCGGCTGTATCTTCATTCGAACACCTGGCCTTCAGACTTCCCGGTTCCCAATCACTCATTGCTGCAGTCATCTACCGCCCTCCCAAAACCTGCTCATCATTTCTCTCAGATTTTACTGATTTCGTAACTCAGCTGTCCTCCATTTTCTCCATCCGTTCTCCTCCTTGGTGACTTCAACATTCATATTGACTCCCCTACAGTTAAATTTACATCTGACTTTTTGGACATTTTAAACTGTCTCAACCTCACCCAGCACGTCACTTCACCCACACACAACCATGGACACATCCTGGATCTGGTCTGTTCCACCCCCTCCTTCACCATACACAACCTGTCACTCACCGACCTGACCATTTCTGATCATCTGGCCATCACCCTGGACATAATTACCCCCTCTCCCACCACCAAACAGACACAAACAATTACTTTCCGAAATCTTAAGTCCATTTGTCCCATATCTCTCTCCTCCTCCATATCCCATGCCCTATCCAGCTCTTCCCTCCCTTCAGATCCATCTGCCTCCGATCTAGTCACTTTCTATAACCACACACTCTCCTCCTGCCTCAACCAAATTGCCCCCATGAAAACTGCCTCAGTCTCCTTCTCTACCTCCGCCCCTTGGTATACCCCAGATCTCCACAGTCTCAAAAAACAAAAGAGACAACTTGAAAGGCTCCATATAAAAACTGGTCTCCTCGTTCATGCACAAGCCTACAAACAAGCCACAACCACATACAACTCTGCTCTCAAAACTGCCCGGTCCAACTACTATTCACAACTCATCCACTCAAATTCTTCCAACCCCCGCACCCTATTCTCAACTTTTGCAAATCTGACAAAACCCAAGGACAATATAACCTCCACATTCACTACAGACAAATGCAATAACTACCTGTCATTCTACCATACCAAAATCCATACCATACACTGTTCACTTGCCTCCACTTCCTCCTCTTCTCCCTACTCCGAACTTGAACCCACTGCACCCACAGTCCATAGCCTTCCTTCCTTCTCCCCCCTCTCTCCCTCTGACACCACCAAACTTCTCTCAACCATGAAATTTTCCAACTGCCAGCTTGATCCAATCCCATCTTCCCTCCTCAAAACCTGTCAACTAACTCTCATCCCTCTCATCACCTGCATCATCAACACTTCCCTAACCTCTGGTTCTGTCCCTTCCCCGCTCAAACTAGCCTCCATCACACCCCTCCTGAAAAAACCCGGCCTCAACCCTGACAACTTGGACAACTTTCGACCCATCTCCAACCTCCCGTTACTGTCAAAAATCCTGGAACGCGCCGTCATCAACCAAATCCACCAACATCTCCACTCCTCCCATCTCTTCGAAACATTTCAATCTGGATTCCGTACACACCACAGCACAGAAACAGCACTTCTCAAAGTTACTAACGACCTCCTCCTCGCTGCCGACTCTGGTTCCTTATCCATCCTCCTTCTCCTCGATCTCTCCGCTGCATTTGACACAATAGATCATTCCATCCTCCTCCACCGTCTACAATCCATTGGAATTTCTGGCACAGCACTCCTCTGGTTCACCTCTTACCTCTCCAATCGTCTCCACTTCGTGTCTGTCAACAACTGCAAGTCCCACACTTCCCCCGTCACCCACGGTGTCCCCCAAGGTTCCGTGCTCGGCCCTCTCCTCTTCACCATCTACATGCTTCCCCTCGGTCAGATCATCCGCCATCATGGACTCCATTTCCACTGTTATGCTGATGACACGCAACTCTACATCTCCACCAAATCCATCACCCCGGTTATTCGCTCCACCATCGAAAATTGCATCTCCGACATTAAAACCTGGATGACAATAACCTTCTCAAACTCAACAGTAACAAAACAGAACTCCTCATCATCAGCCCCAAAACTCTCCTGCCCTCTGTCCAGAACTTCACCCTCCTCATTGACGGTCACACTGTCACCCCCTCATCCTCTGTACGCAACCTTGGCATCATATTGGACTCCACCCTTTCATACCAAACCCACATCAAACACATCACCAAAACCTCCTTCTTCCACCTCCGCAACATTGCCCGCCTCCGCCCCTCCCTTACCCAGTCAACAGCCGAAATCCTCATCCACGCATTCATCACCTCCAGACTCGACTACTGCAATAGCCTCCTCTACGGACTTCCCACCACTCATCTCCAAAAACTGCAATACATCCAGAACTCTGCAGCCCGCCTCCTCACCCACACCCGGTCCAGAGAACACATCACCCCTGTCCTCCAGCAGCTCCACTGGCTCCCCGTTCAATACCGCATCCATTACAAGCTCCTTCTCCTCACCTACAAGTCCCTCCATAACCTGGCCCCGCCCTACCTTACTGAGCTCCTACAGCAGCACCAACCCACCTGCCGCCTTCGCTCAGCCAATTCCAACCTCCTCACCCCCATCACCCGCACTAACCGCCGAACCTTGGGGGACAGAGCTTTTGCCATTGCCGCCCCAACCCTCTGGAACTCACTCCCACTGCTCATTAGAAACTCCGACTCACTATCAAACTTTAAATCAGTAATCAAAACCCATCTTTTCAAACAAGCTTTTCCGTAAACCCCTTTTTATTATTGTATTTTACTCCCCATGTGAAGCGTCTTTGAGTGTCCAAGAAAGCGCTATATAAGTTTGATGTATTATTATTATTATTATTATTTATCAGAGAGAGACACAGAGAAAGGGGAAGGGATAGGGAGACTACATTTGTGTTGATATGGTTATAATGGTGTCCATCAATATACAATTTGTCAACTGTGATTATTGCTTTCTTACCTTGTGTCATCATTTGTTTGCGGATTGGGAAAAGCTGTTTTCGTCTGCAAATGATTTAGTGTGGATATTGGTCATTGTGTCATGATTCTGTTTTTGTTCTTTTCCCAGAGCATGTGTGAGACAGGGGGCGTGGCCGGTCTCTGCTGGGCTGCTGACGAGACACACCTGCATCCACTCACTCCACTCTACTCAGTATTTGAACCTGGTCTGCTCATCACTCCTCTGCCAGATAATTCCGTCATATCGGTAGTGCTGCACAGGTTTTTCTTTACCTACCTGCTTTTTGGATTACTTACCAGTTGCTATTCCAGATCCTGTGCTCGTCCAGTCCTTGTGTCTTCGCTCTGCTCTCCGGCCGGCCTGCTCCCTGTCTCCACTGCTCCTTTCATTTTGAGTATTTTTTGTATTTTTGGTTAATTAAAGACTTTTGTTGAACTGGTTCGGCCTCCCTCTGCTTTGGGGTTCGAAAGCTCACCCTCAACACATTGAGTCCATAGTGAGTCCCTTTTAGCTGCCTGCCTTGACGCTGAACCAGTTCTTTGTGTTTATAGTGTTCAAATTTCACAATGATGGGTCGGGGTCGCGTGGAGTTGGGGAGTTTTTGTCCTAAGCGGTGTACACGGTGGAAGGAAATCATGTCGGCTGTTTCAGGGGGGAGTTTGAGCTGATTAACCATGAAGTGTTTTACCAACTTCTCGGGGTCTTCGGTGGGGGATGATTCAGTGATGCCGGAAAAAATCAGATTGTCTCTCATACTTCGTGATTGTAAATCCAGGATGGTTTCTTTCATAGCTTTGTTTTCGTTGGATATGGACGAGAGCTGTGAGGAAACTGCGGTGAATTGTGAAGTAAGCGTGGCAACGGAGTTTTGCAGACCGGCGTTTTCTTTAGTGAGTGACTCGATTTGTAGTTGACTGTATTCTAGGCTCTGGCGTATTTCTGGAAATTCCTTATGCAGTACCTCAATCAGGGAGAGTCTGGAGTCCATTGAAGCCAAACGTTCATTGATGGATTCCAGAATGTCACTTATATCGGTATTTATGAGCTGATTCGGAGTGGATGATGGCGAAGAATCGGGTGAGGATGAGGTGGAAGAGTCCACTGTGCGCGGCTTTTTGGCTTTCCGTGAGCGTCCCATGGTGCAAATACGGTTGCAGCACTCGTCAATATAGTCTTCAAGGTGGTCCAGGTTTGTACAGTATTCCAGATTGTGTAGGGAGGAAAAGGGGAAGAAAGGAAGAGGAAAAAAAAAAAGACTGTAAAGGTGGAAAAGTTTCTCTAGCAGCAGCGCGTTGGCATGTTGGTTTTTGAATGTTCTTACTGATGTTGCATTTTTAAATGAGTCATCCAGACTGTTCCAAAGATGTACTCTGATCGAGACACATCGACCTTTGATGTTAGTTCCTCTTAGATTATAGTGAGTCTCTCTGGGTTTAAACCTTTCTTGTATACAATTTGGGAGCTTGTAGTTATGGACTTGGTAGATAACAGCAGCTGTGTTGAGATCCACTAGATTGTTTAATTTTAAAGTATTCAATTTGATAATGTGTGTGTGTGTGTGTGTGTGTGTGCATATGTGCATATAAGGACCATACCTGTGTTTGCTTGTTCTGATGGTGTTTTCTTGTCTTCCAGGGGTCAGCAGCTCGTCCCCTTCAGAAAGTCCAAACTCACTCACTACTTGCAGTTCTTCTTCTGTGGCCCCGGGTCAAAGGTCACCATGGTCGTCAACATCAACCAAAACTCGACCAGCTTCGAGACGCTGAATGTGCTCAGGTTCTCTGCCCTGGCTCAGAAGGTACAACTGCTGATTGTACTGCTGCTGATGGTATGACTGTTGATGGTACAAATGCTGATGGTACAACTGCTTATGGTACTGCTGTTGATGGTACAGCTGCTGATGGTAAATGTAACAACAAAAACAAAGCATCTTGGGCATGTCATCACTGCAGACATGACAGATGACAGTGACATTTACAGACAGTGCAGGATGCTGTATGCGCAGGCCAACACTCAACTGATGTCAAAGTGCAACTGTTTAAATCCTACTGTACACCACTGTCCAACGCCCACCTGCGGACTAACTGTAAAAGAGTCTGGAAAACCAGTCTGCACAAGCTGCAGGTGGCCTATAATGACCCTTTTCGAGTGCTCATGGAAAAGCCACGTTGGACCAGTGCATCTGAGCTGTTTGTCAGTGAGTGAACACACTGTCAGTGAGTGAACACTTTAAAGGCTGTGCTGAGGAACCTTATGTACCGCTTCATTTGTCGACTGAATAAATCAGAAGATGTTTTTCAGCGCCAAAATTACTACATTAAGTCCAGTACCACTCGAGTTGATAAGAAGGAACAAACCATCTGTGAACTGAACCAGACCATCTGTAGACTAGAGAAGCAGCTACAGAAGGAGGAGCTACAGAAGAGGAAGGAGGATCTACAGAAGAACCAGGAGGAGCTACAGATGAAGGAGAAGGAGAAGAAGGAGGAGCTACAGAGTGTTCAGAGGTACATATCATTACATAAACACCAGTATCACAATTAAAACATTAAAATAACACACACACACAAAAAAAAATGTTTATTACTACATACAAGTTGTATTAAAATCCGTAATTTAATTGAAAACTTGCGCTCATTGATTCAGCTTGTGTCTGAATTCAGACTGTAAAAAGTGCTGAGTAGTAACTTGGCGTGACGCTGCTCTCCTCCAATCACAGAACGAGGCTGTGTCCTCTAGCCTCTACAGCGCTGCTAAACACAGCAGCATGTTAGCAGAAAGTTACAAGCTTCCTCTGGCTGGAACAACATACAGAGGAAAACAGCCCAAAAAACGCAACAGTGAGGAAGAGAAGAGGGAACTAAAGCGAAAAAATGATCAAAGAAGAAATCAAGCCCGGGTGAATATATGTAGTGTTAGCTTACATCGTCTCCTCTGGAGAGACCTGCGGGTGCAGACCGCCTCGGACTATCTATGCTCGGACTACATTGCGAAACTAGCGGTAATCTTTCAGTTATATATTTTGTTAGCAGTGCGTTGCTTTTGTACAATTTCATCAGTGATTGTTGTACAGCTTATGAGAAGTTGCGCTAATGCTAACATATGTATCAGATCGCAAATAAAACTAGATGGCTCCATGGGATGAGAGCGTAGGGGAAGGAAGCAAGCGCGACGCAATTGGCATCTAACGGCCCTCGCCGCACCGCGCAAAGGAGGTGGCGCTGACGCGCCATTTTTCTACCCCCCTGATGGGAGCAACACTGTGCATTTTGAATGCCTATGATCAGTGATTGTGTGTGTCTTTTGAAAAGGTCCCTTGCCTCCTGTTTGAGCAACGGAGCGGCAAAATGTGTTTTTTTTCTGCTGTTTTTGACAACATTAATTTTGTTCCCGTTTGCACAAACAAAGTCTGATTTTCATTAAACTTGAATCCATTGTTCAACTCCAGGGTTTAGGTCAGGTGAAAGTGAAATATTTTAAATTGGCCCATTAGCGCCCCCTACAGACTGAGGCAAAGTTTACATGGGGAGCCAAACCAGCTCTACTTATCATATTCATTACAATTTGACTAACAATCTTCTATGGCTACGGGAACAAATCATCACATGGCGGCGCCACCTCCTTTGATCGGTGGTGCGGCGTAGTGCGGGGCGTTGTGGAGCAGCGCGCGCGGTGCGGGGAGTCGCGCGTTGCTGCGAGGGCCGTTCGACGCCGCTTGCGGCTTTAATTTTTGCTTTGTTTTTGTCACATTATGTCATTCTTTTTTATTTTTTAATGGGGGGAGGGTTCTTTTTGGGCAATTTATTTTATAATTGTTTTTTATAAGGCCAATAAAGTAATACATTGTTGTTGCCACACAAATGTATTACGTTATTGGCTTTAATTGGCTGTTATTATGTTTTTGGTTTTGGCACACGTTATTACACTAATTTTACATCTATTCTTCTTTTAAGAGACTTTTAGAAATAACCCTCTGTCAAGCCGGGCAACCAACTGTTATGGTCAGCTCCCGGCACAAGATATTCTAATCATTTAGGTCGATACATGCGTCTTGTTTCCCAGCGTCTGAAACTGCTTCCCATCACTGTTTGAAACATTAGCACAAAGGGCCTCTTGTTCAGCGATAGCCTTGGTCACCATCTGCAGGTCCATTATCTCAAATGTACTCACAGCGTGTCCCTTCTTATCAAATTCGAAGGTCCTTTCGGTGCGCTAAATGTATCTCCCAAACTTTCCCGTCTGCAGCCGCGTATGACTCATCTCTCTTGTGACGAATGCTCATTGTTCTGTCTGACACACCTCCAGTATAAGATCATAGACACGCTTGTTGGGGGGACTGACAGACACGGCATCGGTCCAGGTCCCGTTTCTGTCTGGCTCCTTTCTGCGCAGAAATGTCATTTTTGTACTCATCACTTCTGTGAATAAACTGCACAAAAGGACAAGTTTGTTTCCTCTCGGAATTATTTCATTTGAAGCATCAGAATTCCCATAACAATTTGGTGTCAGAAGTGGTCTCGAAGGCTGACCGTTGGAACACAGGGGTCCGGCTCGGGGGACTGATCGCCCGGGATTCAAAACCAATCTCGTTGCTTTCCCATATCTCTGGACGGGCGGACTGACCGGACGTGCTGAGTTTCAACCGTCGCCTCTCGGGATTTTCACACGAAAACAAACGGTAACTTGTTTAATATTTGACTTTCTATGCTTCAGTGGTGAATCCGAGAGGCACTTGTGGGTGCAGTGCATGTTTGGCTGCCAGCTGGTGACGGTGCTGATCATTCTAATCCAGGCTGTTGGAAATAAATCCTAAGTTAGAGTCTTAGGCTGAAGTTCGAGTCTTCAGTTGTGACACGGTTAGAGTCCTGTCTAAAAATCTAAGTTCAAGTCTTAGTCGGGGGTTCAAGTCCCTTGTTGTGACACGGTTAGAGTCCTGTCAAAAAATCTAAGTTTAGTCTTAGTCGGGGGGTTCGAGTCCCTTCGTTGTGAAAACAGGTTCGAGTCCTGTCAAAAAATCTAAGTTTAGTCTTAGTCGGGGGGTTCAAGTCCCTTTCGCTGTAGTACAGGTTCGAGTCCTGTTTTGTGCAAAGGTTCAAGTCCTGATTGCTGATAAGGGCAGAGTTCGAGTCTCTGTTTTTATATCTGAGTTCAAGTCTCAGATTCCAGCCATGTGGCTTAGAAGAAAAGGCACAGAGTCACCAGTTTGGAGCTCTCCATGCATGACTTTTATGAGTAAGAAACATGGTGATGATTTTAGGACATGCGTTGAAATGTGGGTGGCTGAATTAGGTTTCCCAAAAATGGGTCCTTCAGCTTGAACCAATTGAACAAGATTAAATCGCAATTGGATGCTAGAGAAACTGTGTTGAAAAAAGGGAGAACTGTACGTGTGAAAGATTTGAATTGTCTGGATGAGAACAAACGGTGGTTGAATGTGTGGATGGCAGAGGCAAAGCTTAGGGACAGCAAACAGAAAAAGTCTGACTCTATAGAATGTGTAGGATCTGCGACTGACTCTTCTCCATCTGCTTTTTTTCGAGCATACCACCGATCCCACGTCAATACGACCGTAGGAACTCCAGAGATGATTGGAACCCGCTGTACCCCGCTCTCTCACCCCCCCCGCCCCGGTATCAAGCAGCAGCAGCGGCACCTGCAGCAGCGGCACCTGCAGCACCAGCAGCAGCAGCAGCGGCACCTGCAGCAGCGGCACCTGCAGCACCAGCAGCAGCAGCAGCAGCAGCGTCAGCTGCCCTCCCACCGCTGTTCCTCTTGCCTGCCCCAGAGGCATCTGCATCAGCCCCTCCCCTCCTGTCTGGAGCAGCACACAGACACACTGCTCCTGCTGAAATTCAAAGTTTGACTCACGA
Organism: Knipowitschia caucasica; assembly: GCA_964034765.1. Taxonomy (NCBI): domain Eukaryota; kingdom Metazoa; phylum Chordata; class Actinopteri; order Gobiiformes; family Gobiidae; genus Knipowitschia; species Knipowitschia caucasica. The sequence goes on along the minus strand of OZ035835.1, from coordinate 9,077,574 downwards.
TATGGACAAAATCACTTTAAATGACAATGGCATGACGCTGAGAGATGGAAAGACTTTACAAGCACCTATGATTGAATATCCCGGCCCAGAGGGAACCCCCGTTCTGGTTCTGCGTCAAATGGATCAGGAGATGAAAGAATTTGTCAAAGACTGGCCTTCTCCTCACCGCGGAGGTGATTCAATGGCAGACGCATTTCTGGCCTTCTGCAAAGCATGGCGTCCTACGGGCGCTGAAGTTAAAAAGCTTCTCCTCCTGTATTTAAAACCGGAGGGCTTCGCCAAGATAGAGCCGGCGGTCCATCGACAGAATTATGTGACTCTGAGGGCTCTGCAGGCGGAATGGACAGACGCGAATGCATGGGAGACATATATTGCCAACATAGTGACAGCTCTCAAGCGTGCGTTCCCAGTGAAATTTGATATGGGAAAGATTAAAGACTGCTCTCAAAAGACAAGTGAGTCAGTTGTGGACTTTTATCATCGTCTTGAGGATGTGTGCGTTGCCCACTCTGGTAGTCAAAAGCCAGAGAATTACACTGCCGCAGCTGAGACCACATTCGAGGTGATCTTTAAGATGGCGTTCTGCGAGGGCCTTCCCCAACCGATCCAAGCCGCACTAAAACAGACTTTGGTGGGAGGTTGGCAAGATAATCGCATCTCAGAAATCCTCAGACACGCAAAGCATGCTGAAATAAAGAACACTGAGGAGAACGCTGTGAAAGCTGGCGCGCAGGAGACGGCCCAGCATCAGGCCAACCTCACGTTGATCAAAATGACGGGCAGACAATTCCGTCGTGGAGGTCGTGGAGGTAGAGGACGGAGAAGAGTTGGCAACGGACATTTCGAGAACGATCGTGACCATGACGACCAGGACAAATGTTTCAACTGTGGTGAAATTGGACATTGGAATCGTGACTGTCCCCAGCCACGCCGAGATGCGAGACGCTGGAGTGGACGTGGACGGGGTGCGAGACCGGAGGACCAGCAGAGATTTTCTTCAGATTGATGTCTGGTTGACGTGGGATCTGACACAGCAACTGTACAGATGAGTAATGCACACACTCTTACACACAACACACTAACTGCTAACTGCAACGAAGACGCGCTTGCTACTGATTCACTGCTTGGCTTAATTGAGGATAGAATTAGGGAGTTAGAGAGCGGTGACAGGCCCAACACAGGGACCTACTTGGCTTATGAAAATGAAGCTTACAGGAAAATGCCAACTATTGTTTGTGAAATTGAGGGTAAACCGATCACCTTCTTAGTAGACTCTGGTGCAACCCACAGTGTGATTCAGACAAAGGAGCTCTCAATCAAATTAAGTGGCAGAAGTGTTTTTTCCACAAGTGCCAGTGGACAAACGGTACCGGAATCTTTTTCTGTTCCGATCAAATGCACTTGGGCAAACGAGCGTAACCCAGCAACAGCAAAACATTCATTTTTGATGTCTGACCTTTGTCCTGTAAACTTGTTAGGCCGTGATTTAATGATAAAATGGGAAGTTGTGATCACATCGACAGCAGAAGGCCTTAAAATAGACAGAGGTGCGTGCGCGACTAATTTTGTCAAAATAAACACAAATTGTCCTATGTCTATATATCAGTGGTGGTTTCACACCGCCAGCGCCAGTCATTTGATGGAGACTACATCTCCATTTCTTAATCCAAAATCTGATATATTGAAAGCTGAGGACCTGCATTGTGTGTGTCATTTACACCATAGCCCTGATTGTGAATTTGAAGAAACGTTTAAACTGGGCTCAAATGACTGCTTGATTATTGCTGACGTGTACTTTGATGATTTCAAGTGTGCTGTTTCAGTAGAGTTAAGCCAGTCACAAAAACAATGCTATCGTCTTGAAAATTCAAGTCCTCATATTTCAATAGCAAAAGCAAAGACTGACACATGCAAACCCTAGGCCTTTTTGTGCGCAGATGCACTTTGGCAGAGGACTGGGAGGCGTGTGACCGTGGAGAAAATGTGTTTTATTCACAATCCGTTTGCGCGTATAAAATGTCTCATACGAAGACAGTTGATGTGCTAAATTCAGTGCTTTTGACGTCTTCATATGATAACAATGACGGACCAAATTTGACTCTGACTTCTTTGACTTCTCCGCTTGAGATTTCATCTTTGTTATCACAAGTACCGGACAGTCTGTGGGCAAAAAGTAAACATGATGTTGGTTTGATCAAAAACTGTCCACCTGTTCGTATTGAAGCTAAATCTGATTATAGACCGAGGCAGCGTCAATATCCTTTGAGACAGGAGGCCATAGAAGGAATTACACCTGTTTTTGAATCATTTCTTGAGGCTGGCATTATTGTCCCATGTGAGGACTCCCCAGTGCAGACACCTATCTTTCCAGTAAAGAAAATTAGACCAGCAGATAAACCTACAGAGTGGCGTTTTGTGCAAGACTTGAAGGCGGTGAACGCTGCGATCATTTCTCCTGTTCCTAATGTCCCTAATCCGCACACTCTTTTGAGTCAGATACCAGCAGATGCAGAGTGGTTTTCTGTGGTGGACTTATCAAATGCTTTTTTTTCTGTGCCTGTGGACAGGGATTCACAATTTTGGTTTGCCTTCTGTTTTAATGGGAAAAGGTACACTTTCACACGACTTTGTCAGGGCCTAAACTCAAGCCCCTCATTGTTTTGTGAGGCTCTCAACCACAGTCTAGCGTCTCTTGTGTTGACAGACGGGACTGTTTTGATTAATTATGTGGATGATTTGATGATTGCTAGCCCCACAAAAGAACAATGTGAAGAGGACACAATTAAGCTTCTCCAACACTTGGCTGAGGAGGGCCACAAAGCTTCTGTTTCAAAGTTGCAATTTGTCAAACAAAATGTTGTGTTTTTGGGTCACATTATAACCCCTGAGGGTAAAACCTTGTCACAAAAGCGTGTGACGGCAATAGTTGATGCTCCGAAGCCCTCAAACAAAAAGGAACTTCTTTCATTTTTGGGAATGTGCTCATATTGCAGGCATTTTATCGCCAATTTCTCTGAGAAAGACAAGCCTTTACGTGATATGACTGTGGGGAGGAACATGTGTGCGTCCTCTCCCCTCGTGTGGACTCCAGAGGCAGAGCAGGCCTTTACAGACTTAAAAATGGCTTTGCAATCGGCTCCAACTCTGGGAATCCCAGACCCAAATAAACCTTTTGTTCAGTTTGTGCACGAGAGATGTGGATGCATAACATCAGTACTTTTGCAAAAACATGGAGATCTACTGAAACCTGTCGGTTATTTTTCAAAACTTCTTGATCCTGTGGCGAGAGGTCTCCCTGCTTGTTTAAGAGCCATAGCCGCGTGTGAAACAGCAGTATTGGCATCACGTGACTTTGTTGGATTCTGCCAGCTTTTCTTGTTTGTTCCACATTCTGTTGCTTTGATACTACAGGAGCAGAAATCTTCACATCTTTCTGCATCTCGATGGCTTCGATATCACACAACACTCTTGGGATTGCCACATGTGACTGTCCATAAATGTTCTACACTCAATCCTGCCACATAGTTGCCCCTCCCCGGTGAGGGCACACCGCACTCATGCATGGCAGAGCTGAATCAGATCTGTACTCCAAGACCAGATCTTTCTGATACACCATTGACTAACCCTGATTTAATTCTCTATGTAGATGGATCAGCATATCGAGACCCGGACACCGGAAGGTCGCATGCTGGATACGCTGTGGTGGACGACCATTCAGTCGTTCTTTCTTCCTCTCTTCCATCGATGTACTCGGCACAATTGGCAGAGCTGGTGGCGTTGACAGAGGCGTGTGCATACGCAAAGGGACGGTCTGTTACAATATTCACTGACTCCCGCTATGCATTTGGGGTGACGCATGATTTTGGTGCACTGTGGAAACATAGAAACTTTCTAAAATCTGACGGAAAACCAATTTTACACCACACACATGTTGCAGCATTGTTAGAAGCTATCTTGCTCCCATCTCAGATTGCAGTGTGTAAATGTTCTGCCCACACAGGTGCAACGGACTCTGTTTCATTGGGTAACGCTAGGGCGGACAGAGCTGCGAGAGCTGCTGCTAAACAGCTTCTTCTCCCTGCCCCATGCTGTCCCCCCAGAGACCCCTCCTCTTTCCCCTCCCGCCTCTCTGAAGGACCTCTGCTCACTCTCTTCCCCTGAAGAGCGGCGCACGTGGGCGGAGTCTGGAGCTGTTTTCCAAAATGGCGTCTGGGTAGGCCCAGATTTGAAGCCATGCCTTCCCAAAAGATTATTTAATTGCTATGCTAAGTTAACACATGGGTTGGACCATGTGTCAAAGGGGAATATGTTTCAAGCAGTCCAACAATTTTGGTTTACAAAAGGGTTTTCTACATTTGCTGCAGAGTTTTGCAGAAGCTGTTTGATCTGTGCACAGAATAACCCGGGTAGGCCGAGGTCTCTGGCACAAGCAGCTCACCCAGCTCCTGCAAGACCGTTTGAACATGTCATGATGGACTTCATTGAATTAACACTAGGACCGCCGCGCTCTTAACATACCTTGAACCGCCCCCTGCGGTCAGTTGACCGCTATGTATTTTGCGCTGATACAGCCTTTTGCCAAATTGATTGTTCACTAAAACAGAACTTGATGTTGCAAAGGAATCGTGATCATAATGAAACTGTGTAAATTATTTGTCTAAATATGCTAAGTAATTGTAATTCTAGCCGAAATAAAAGACTAAGACGACACATTTTGCGTGTACTGATCCATCAAAATTACGATGACTTTTCAGGCTAGATTTATTTTGTAACTTTGCAAACACCTAAAAGGTTGGTCACTATATGTTATATTTGACTCGGTAACAATATGTAAATTCAAACAATATAAATTATAGTTTAGAAAAGCACGGGACCATAACGTCTTCGCGCTGCTATATGCGTCTACTTCTTACGTCATCTCCAGACTGTTTTCTCTTTAGAGGCCGAAATCACCGTGGGAAATATTATCTAGATAATAATAATAGTATTCGTATTGACACAAGATCATCAGCTAGGCTACCATCGTCAATGTAAAATCTTCAATTTTACACGGGACACGTTAGAAAGACAAATATATGTATATATATATTTGTATTTATTTGAGACAAGCAGTGCTCTTTATGCTCAGAACAAAATTATAATCATTGCCTTGCAGTGCGCGCTGTGCAGAATAACACACAGTGTTATCTGGATGAAAAAAGAATTATATCCTTATTGATATGAGGGCCGCCTCTGCCCCACAGTCCCTCTCTGCAGTGTCCGCGGGTGACGAGCACTCTGATCTGCACTCTGCCTTGATAGTTCATCTAATTGTTCTATTTTATTGCGATATTGTATTCTGCTGTATTGCCTTCTTGTATGTATAAATATAATAATGTAATTGATGATGAATGAAAAGGCAGAATGGAGCGACAGCGCGCACACAGACACCTGCGTATGGCTGGCATTACGCACGCTCATGTGCGTTATTGCTTCTGGACTTACAACACTGCTGCCCGTGCCGTGAATGCACTATGGGTTTACGTTCAGATTTAGAATATTATAGGTGTTCTCCCCGCTGTCACTTTCTACCTCAAAATGTGACATCTCTCACCTCCGTCATACTGTTCTCATTCAATGTCTTGAAGCACTGTCAGGGCTTCATACCGTGTACTTGCAGCTCTATTCATTTTGTACTCCTCTCTCTCCCAAATAATAATAAAAAAGTCCCTTTAGAGTCTAATGACAACATATTGATACATTTTTATGAGGCGCGAAAAACCCCCGGGAAAGGTTACTATGACAACAGTCGCCCCTGCGCCATGTATCTCCATGGGGCAGCAGAAAGGGCTGTGGTTTAGAAAAGTTAAAAATGCGTGTAAATCTTGTTTTCTTTACTTTTTCCAAAACCAAAACACACCAAAATATAAACAACAAGTACCTAGTAAAAGTCATAAAATTTCAACTTCTGGCGTTTTGTTTTGAATACACTAATTAGCATAATAAAGTGAGTGACGGTCAGTTGACCGCTAGGGGCGCTCCTAGTGTTAACACCCAGTGAAGGGAAAAAATTTTGTCTTGTAATGGTGGATATGTTTTCAAAGTGGGTTGAAGCTTTCCCTGCAAAACATGCGTCCTCCGCTGCAGTAGCAAAAGCCATCTTAACTGAAATTCTCGTAAAATGGGGAATTCCTCAGAAATTGTCCAGCGATAATGGGTTGCATTTTGTTAATGAAGTGATAAAACAACTGTCTGATTACTTGAAATTTGATTTGAAAACTCACTGCAGCTATCACCCACAATCTGGTGGGGCTGTGGAGAGAGAGAATCTCACAATAAAATCAAAACTGGCCAAATGCTGTCAGGAAACAAAACTTAGCTGGCCAAAATGCTTGCCAATTGTCCTGATGTACATGCGAATGAGAGTGCGCACGCGTAACAACCTGTCCCCATTTGAGATTTTGTTTGCAGCTCCCCCCAACGTAGGAATGGGACCTGCGGGACCTCAACCAGATGCCATCCTGTGCGAGGATGGCATGATAAGGTATTGTATAACCCTAACAAAATCTCTTTCTGATATCAGAAGACAGGTGTCATCGGCCCTTCCCCAGCGTGCGGACCATCCACTTCACAACATCCAACCCGGCGACTTCGTCCTGATAAGGAACTTCAAGCCGAAGAGCTGGAATCACCACCGCTGGCTTGGCCCATTCCAAGTTCTCCTCGTCACTCACACCGCTGTGAAAGTCCAGGAGAGGCAGACCTGGGTCCACGCATCGCACTGCAAACAAGTCCCAGCTCTTCTTGCGGAGCGTACAACGGAAGCATAAGGAGGATCTTACCCCCTCCCAACGCGAAAGGAGGGTCACACACACACTACCCCCCTCCCAACGTAAAACATTGTTAGAAATACATTGTTAGCTGCATCAGGAGAAAAGTGCTGGTAACTACACTCCTAGGTCATAGATGAGCAGAAGATAGGTAACACAAGAAGATCAACAAGTGACAATCCAAGTCCATGATGCGCCACGGCCGGGAACACGGTCCCTGGCATCCATTCAGGCAGCAGGGCCTTTGCGGGATGAGAAAGACTTTGTGTGTGCTCATGTTCATTTCCTTCCTCATTGTGTTTCCACTGTTATGGTTTGAAGGTCGGGAGAATAAAAAGAACAATCAAACACAGGTCGTTGTCAATTACACTTCTAACACCTCTTCATTTACATCAAAACGTGTGAAGAGGGAAGATGTGGCCGAGATGGATTCTGCGTGGTCACGAGTTTTGGCTCAGTCAATAAATCACACCAGTGTATACACACTTAATTTGTGGTATCAATATGCAAAATTCTTAGCAGAGTCACAAAATCGCTCAAATTGCTACATTTGTACTCATATGCCTATTGCGTCATCAAACCCACAAATCACACCTCTACCAATGGTCGATGCATTTACACATTTTCCAAAGATTCTGTATTCATCTGTCTCTGTTGATTATTTCAATGAGACCGTCACAAAGCGTACAGGTAAATGTCTCCCCCCACTCAAACCGGCTGTTAGTTCTGATTTCTTCAATTATTGGTTTAATGATGAATTAGATCCAATTTTTGGCCCGGTACATATCAGACCTGGTACTAAATTTGTATGTTACACTCCTATACAGATGGGACGGATCCCTATGTCATTTTGTTTAAATGTGTCTAACCCGTGCACTTCTTTTCATGGTAATTCAAGTTTAAACACTTCTCAGGCCGCTCCGGGTAGTACATGTGCTCCATACTTCACGGTTCCCGACTCAACAGGGACTAATCCTCTGAAGGGCGTTTTGTGGCTGTGTGGCTTCAATGTCTATGTGAAGCTACCATTTAATTGGATAGGTCGTTGTGCTCTGATGATAGCTTCAGATCACTCTTACATCATCTCTACCTTTCCTAGATTGCGAGGTAAGCGCGATTTTGCTGCTCATGATGCAGTTTGGGGGACGGACGTTCCAGATGATCACAAACTGTGGACCAAGCCAACAAAAGTACTTCTCTCCTTGTTCCCCCAGGTCGGTGTAGGGAAGGTTATGCTTAGAATGGAAACCTTGAATTATCGGTTTTCAAGTTTTGTGAATTCAACTGTAACTATTCTAGAGGCCAACAGAGTAGAAGTAAATGCGTTGCGTGCCGTTGCTTTACAAAACAGGATTGTTTTGGACCATTTGGTTGCCTCAAGTGGAGGTGTTTGTGTTTTACTTAATCAGACCGCTTGTTGTACTTATATTCCTGATAACAGTGCCGATGATGGGATCATTGCACAGGGTATTCGAAATCTAACCACTTTGCGCGATGCGGTTAACCGTGATTTTGTTCTAGATGCTTCATGGTTTTCAGACTGGCGAGCGTGGTTGGTTCAAATAGGTACTGGACTTGGAGTAATATTAGTACTACTAATAGTGCTGTCATGTTGTGTCATTCCTTTGATCCGTTCATTGCTCCGACGTATGATCTCGTCGACACTCGTTCAACACACTTCTCTTAACCTGCATGTTGACTGTCTTGATGAGGACAGTGATCCATTTAGTGAGATGTTACTTGATGATTTTGAGTAAATTGGTTTGTATGTCTAACCCATTTTATGACGGATTTTCTTAAACCTACTAGGTGTGAAAGTTTTGATGTTCCGGGGTTTCTTATATTTTACTCATATTTTACTTATATTTTACTTATATTTTACTTATATTTTTAGTACTTGATATATTTTTAGTACTTGATAGCATGTGTGTGATTGATTTAAGATAATCAAAGGGTGGATTGTTATGGTCAGCTCCCGGCACAAGATATTCTAATCATTTAGGTCGATACATGCGTCTTGTTTCCCAGCGTCTGAAACTGCTTCCCATCACTGTTTGAAACATTAGCACAAAGGGCCTCTTGTTCAGCGATAGCCTTGGTCACCATCTGCAGGTCCATTATCTCAAATGTACTCACAGCGTGTCCCTTCTTATCAAATTCGAAGGTCCTTTCGGTGCGCTTAATGTATCTCCCAAACTTTCCCGTCTGCAGCCGCGTATGACTCATCTCTCTTGTGACGAATGCTCATTGTTCTGTCTGACACACCTCCAGTATAAGATCATAGACACGCTTGTTGGGGAGAGACAGACACGGCATCGGTCCAGGTCCCGTTTCTGTCTGGCTCCTTTCTGCGCAGAAATGTCATTTTTGTACTCATCACTTCTGTGAATAAACTGCACAAAAGGACAAGTTTGTTTCCTCTCGGAATTATTTCATTTGAAGCATCAGAATTCCCATAACAATCCCTAGGTCACAGCAGAAGTCATCTCGGAGGACTTAACAAAACCATTGAAATCACCAACACAGATCAGAGAATCAACAGTTAAAACACATGAAAAATATAAAGCACACACAGAAGAAAATTTCCGTACATGTTGTAGAATGCTAAAGTGTCCTGATCATCACCAATCCTTTCTGTTGGACACTAACTGTCCAAAAAGACCCTCCTGCATCGACAAGGAAAAACTCTTAAACCCAGTGGGAAAAAGTGAGAAACCTTGGAGAACTAGGGAAACCCACAGGGCGGGAGACCCATTTGAGAAAGGGATCCGCTCCTCCGGACGGACAGGCTAATGATCTAGGACCTAAGCTAGCTACAGAACGTGGACCAGTGGCCACTGAACGTGGACAGGTCCGGTGCAGGACCGAAGGACTCCCAGGCGGGTCGGGCGGGGCAGTCCGCAGGTGTAGATGGAGGAAGCCAGGCTCAGAGATCCCGTCATCGTACCATGAAACAGACAATGGGACAACGGGTGAATAGCAATGAACAAACTACAGTCAAAATCCTAATAATGCAAAACAGATAAAGTAGGAAGGAGGAGAGGATAGTGCTCAAGTTACCATACTTCTCCCAGCAAACTGACTCCCTATGCAGCTTGACTGACACTCTGAGGAGTTTAGCCTTCCCTGAGTCTTACCTTCCTAGCCATATGCTAAACTAAAGAGGACTGTTTTAAACCTAGCCTTGAATAAAGAGATTCGTGGATTGCATACCAGGTGTGCAAACCGATCCAGGCAAACCTAATTATATATTATATATCATATATACCATACATATTATATATAATACATAACATAACATACAGCATAATATATAACATAATATACAACATAATACACAACATAATACATATATTGTATAATATATAAAATAATACTGCATATATATATAATATTTACACCATATATTATATATTACCTAATTATATGCTAAATTAAAGTAGGGTGCTTTAAGCCTGGCCTTGAATGTGGAGACCGTATCTGCTTCCTTAGCATGAATGGGAAGCTGATTCCACAGTAAAGGAGCTTGGTAGCTAAATGCTCTGCCGCCAACAATGGTTTTTTAGACCTTAGGAACCACCAGACGTCTGGCGTTTTGTGAGCGTGTCAGGGATTTAGCAGACAGAGACGGATCGTGGTGCGCCAAACTCTGGAAGTTTATTTAAGTTTCTCTCAAGTTCCACTGGTTTCCTGTTTCTTTCTCTCAGACAGAATAAAGGCAGTACACAGTTTATATAGTCATTGTCACGTCACACATCGAAAGACATACGTGTCACAAAGAGACAGTCACATCATAGTCATAACATGTAGTCCTTGTAGAGTCCTGCACGTAGGCCATATTGCTATCTAATACTAACACCCTCCCCTTTGATCACATAATCACATGTGATCACTCAATTTGATCAATCAATAAAGTGGAAAAAGAAAAAAAAAAATCTAAAAAAAAAAACTTAAAAAAATTATTAAAAACAAAGAAAATGTATGCATTAAACTCATAATCATAAAATCAATATCAGTGGAATTTATCCTCTATCCTGGGAAAAAAACTAAAATAAAGTAAATAAATAAACAAAAACAAAAACAAATCAAATATAAAAACAACAAACTCTATTGGCAGATTCAGTCAAAACACAGACAAAAACGAGCTGAGTCTCAATTTAGAAGCTAATTTCACTTTTATTACTCTACTATTATTCTAATGATAATTGTTTACACTTCTTATTTCACTGTATTATTATCACTTTTTAATCTTACACTGTGTACTTTCTAATCTATTTACAAATATGTTTGCATATTTGCTTTGAGCCCTATTCTTAAACACACATTTTAATCTAATAAATCTCTCTGTGGTGGTATTATACTCTCATTATCAGTGGCTTTGTGTTAGTGGGATTTTGCTCTGTCTATTCTACATACGGGGGCGACAGTAGCTCAGTTGGTAGAGCATTGGCCTTAATGCCAGAACTTTACCCCACTTTGCCCAAAGCCCCCACTGAAAGATCAAGGCTATGCTCACACTCAGAGAGCAGCCATCCTCCTGTGGACTCACCACCTGCAGAGGGTCAGTGAGGGGCTGGTGCTATGAGACTTGGGTGGCATCTCTGATTGCCACCCCCCTGACCCAGAAATGGATTAAAGGGTAGAAAATGGATGGATGGATGGATGGATGGATATTCTACATACATTGAACACAGTAAGACAAATGGTTAATATGAACATTATTATGGCGGTCAGTTTTCCAAATATTTGTTGAACCAGTAAGTGCTGTCACTTCCTCCTCTCAGGCAGTTTGGGATTAATGTACATCATTAATCAAATTAGTATTATCCTTACAAGAGCCAATCTATTTTAGCAGGTTTGGGGTTGGGGTCAGTTATTCCACAATGGTGTTTGATTCTCTAATCTGTGCTGGCAAATCAACCACTTTTAAACTTCTCAATATCTAAATATCTATTTGTTTTTGGGCTATACCAAAATACATCAAAATGCTTTTAAGTGCTTTTGAATCTCTGTTGGTGCTAATCTATCTCATTGATCTAGGCATTAATCTAGGCTACACTCATATGGACTTTTTTCATTGTCAACATTCACTCATGTGTGAACACAAGTGAATTTGGAAGGTATCTAATAAAACTGTACATAAAACTGTAAGTAACTTTATCTACTTCTGAAGTAAAGTTTGTGAAATGGTCCCTTTACCATTTGATATTAGCACTGGCTACAAATAATCTCTTTTTGAAAGCATCTATGGTTGATGCATTTATCATCACGGTGGCTGAGTGGATAGCACTCTCGCCTCTCAGCAAGAAGGTCCTGGGTTCGAATCCCGGTTGAACCAGGGCCTTTCTGAGTGGAGTTTGCATGTTCTCCCCGTGTCTGCGTAGGTTTCCTCCGGGTGCTCCGGTTTCCCCTACCACTAAAAATATGTACAATAGGTCTGGCATGTGCCTCCTGTACTGGCACCCCCACTCCCAAAAATAACAATTGTAAACTGCTTTGAGACTCCGATGTGCAGTGAAAAGGCGGTATATAAATAAATAAAGATTACTTACTACTTACTTACTATCTAATTCTATTTCTACACTATTGTGACTCCAAAGCTTGGCTGCAGCTTGAGTCAAGGCATATTTCTACTCTAACTCTTAACAGCTTTGCGTTTGCACCTTGAGCAAACACATATTTCTAATTTGTGACTTCTGTCACTTTTAATGGCTGTAACATAACTCTGATTCTAATATTTTATCTGCTCTATCAGAAGGATAACATTGTATGGTACTATTTTAACTCTTACGTGGAAATGTGTTTATGAACAACAAAGAAAGGACAATTCTACTTTTTTACTACTATTTAACATCTACTAAAACACTACAATACTCATACTTTATCATTTTAAAACATTTTAACAGTTGCTCAGTCTCCCAGACTAAAAAAGTCAAAGTTTTTGTCTGTCAGATGTCTGAATACTTAACATGTATATTGCATTTGGTCACAGGTTCTGGTTGTAGCAATAGCATCGGCAATAGACGATTTTTCATTGGCTGGTTCTTGTTCTGCAAATGGCTGTGTCCATTAGATCATCAGATGTCCAGAAGCTAGGGACAAACAAAAACAAAAGAAAGAATCATGAGTATCTCTCTCATTTAGCACTCATCAATGGCATGATTTCAATAATATAAACATCACTCCCCAGTTTTCTCTCCAGGGTCCTCAGGTCCTCAGGGTCCTCAGGTCCTCAGGGTCCCCTGAGGGTGAGGTTAGGTCTCAGTCGTCATCAGGTCAGGTCATATTTCGAGAGATGTCATCTTGGACATCAGTAGGGTCCAAGCCATGGTTTTGGTCTCTCCAGATGCACTCAGGTACTTGGGTTGCTCTGGTCTCTCCAGTTGGACATCAGGATCTCCAGATACAGTCTTTTCACTCGAAGCGCACATCAGGTCATTTGCGATGCACTTCTGGTCAATGGTGCAGTGTCACAGTTCCTGTACACAGCTTGTTATGCAGTTAGGCCCTCAGACAAAAGCAAGCGCAGTTTACTTCTCTAATTTGTGTTTTTATCAGATCTAATTCTCATCAATGTAATTACATCACACAGTACAAAATCAACAAATCAAAAGTGTCAGGACAGACGTCAATTAGTCCATGACAATATAGAATTCAAATGAACATTTCTGGTCTCAAAAATACTGATTCAACTAAAGATTCAAGTGATAGACAATTAAAAATGTGTTTACATTGGAGTAAACTTTTAAAATGCTTTTTCTCATGTTCTACTTTTTCATGTATCTATATATAAATGTGTGAGTGTGTGTGTGTGTGTGTAGGGTGTGAATTTTGGGGTTGTGTCTCCAGACTCCTCGAACCACCTGTAGGTCTCAAAGGTCACACTGTGGTGATGTAAACCAACTGGACACACTTTCAACTGCCTCTAGGTCTCTACCTGAGGCCTCCACCCATCACTGCCTCCAGAAACCTCCACTTGGCCCCGGTTTCTCTCACACCCACTCAGCTCTGGAGTGGCGTGGGGAGGGGCAAGGAGGTGGCATTTCCCTTTGCTCTTTGATCTGTGACCTGTGGCTGGGTGGGCTTTGCTGTCCAGTGTCCACTCCAGCAGTCCAGTGACCCTGTACAGTGTGTGCCCTTGGTCCTGGAACACAACCTTATAGTCAAAATCAAAACAGCAAATATCAGTTTGTGAATGAGATTGTTTTTCTCTCTAAAGTCTAAACAATTTTGGAGCGCTCTGGGTTTTTCAACATGCGCTATGTAAATATAGATTACTTATTATCTTACTACTGATGACATTTTAAGACCAGAAAAAACCCTTTAAACTTTAAAATGTGTATCATGTACTTTTGTACTGTGTGTTTAATTATCTTGAACATTTATCTCAGCATATATTCTACTAATTTAAAATAATTGCAGCATTTTCAAATTAAGTCAATATGAATTGGAGCACATTTTAGAGCCAGTCTCCTCTGCTGTGTGCATCAGCAGGAGCAACAAGGTCAGGCGTGTAGTCAAAACAAAAACAAAAGTCACCACTTGAATGTGAATTGGGTGATTTAATTTAATAATATAATACTTTTACGGCTAATCCTAATTCCCTCTTTCTTTTTAGACGAATTCTATAATCAATAATCACTTTTAACACAGATTCTAATTTAAATGTTTGAAAAACGGCTTTTGTAACTAAAATGCTCGGTGGTCGGTCATGAAAATGCATAGTTTTTTACATCCCTAATAGGAGATCTCTGGACCCCCAAAAACCAACGCACAAGGGCCCGGTTAGAATGAGGGCCAGGGTGCGTCAGGTAAGGCGAAGCGTGAGCGGCCACCGACGTGCTGCGTCAAAGCGTGCGGCGTCAAAGCGTGCGGCGTCAAAGCGTGCGGCGTCGTCCATGCGTGCTGGTCAAAGCGTGCGTCGTCCAAGCGTGCTGCGCCGTCAAATCGTGCTGCGTCGTCAAAGCGTGCTGCGTCGTCAAAGCGTCCTGCGTCGTCAAAGTGTGCGGCCAGCGTGGAGGAGGAGTTGTAGCGTGGAGGAGAGTCGAAGCTTGGCGTTGTCAAAGCGTGCGTCTCGACGTGGCGTCGTCGAAGCGTGGCGGTCTGTCGAAGGCGATTGGCGTCGTTCGGAAGTCGTGGCGTTGGAGAAGCGCGGCGTCGTAGAAGCGTGGGGGCCGTCCGAACGTGGGGCCGTCGAAGGCGTAGGTGGGCGTCGAAGCGTGGTGCGCGTTGAAGTGACTAAGGCCGTTGAAGCGTGGCGTGAAGGCCAACGCAACTGGGGCCAAAACGATACAGCACAGAGGGGCTCGGCCCGCGGCCCGACCAATTCTGAGCAGCCTCATCAGACACGGCCAGCCGGGAGCAATGCAGTTGGGCAAAACTTACAGTCCACGTCAAAAAAACAGCTCAAAGGCCAATGCAGCGTAAAATGTTATAGTCCATGTTACAACTGTAGGTGAATTAAAGGACAGCCAGTCGGATGTTGACCAGCAAACCAAGATATGTAAACATGCCCTCCGGAGCATGACCCATCTTGACGCACATCTAAGAGACGACCAGGTCAACCAGAGGACATCATCGGTCACCGTGATCATAAGTGTCAACCAAGGCAATAAACTGGGCCCCAGAACAAACATCTTTGTGCCTTGCTGCCTGGCAGAGATCAGAGATCACTAATCTGCACTCACTCACGGGACATTCCACGGCCCTGAGACAATCTGTGACTCACCCACGGCGCTATGGCGCCCCCCAGCGGACACTGAACACTATCACACCCGGGACGGACATTTTAAACCAGCACTCCTGGATTAATTTATTCCGATAGTCTGTACCGTGAACGCCCTACACGTGTGTATCATTGTCAAGTAATGTAAATGCGGTGTGTGTCTGTACATGTGTTATGATTGTCTGTATTAATCCTTCGTTTTGCCATTATAACATGTCTGTTGTGAGGGATGTCCAGTGAGGCGCACAAGGATGACGTCACGGACGCGCCCCCTTTGAACACAACAAAACCAGACCGCAGACCCAGGACTTTCTCTTGGTTCTTCCTGCAATCACTATAACAACCCTTCCTTCTGCGTTCCGCGAGTACGTGTCTTCTACTACGACCCGCGCCTGTAACGCACTGAGGCCTCTGTACATCCACGAGGACAGCATCCATCCCCGCTGTCGGAGACGAGAACTTCCATCACCAGCCACTTTCGGGCTCCCTGGACACCCCACCACAACACTATTCTAGACCGTGTCGTGTGTGGAACCCACGTCTGGACCTGACCTGCTGGCTTCCTCCTGCTCCCCGTTCGGACAAAGGACACGTGGACGAGGCCCTCGCTGTTCCCATCACCCTTCTTCATCCTCATCATCTCACTGCCCCATCGCCATCACCTCTTTGAACCCCTCAAAGTAAGACTGTTCCTTGTTGGAGTGTGATTTGAATGATATGTATGACAATCTTTACTTAATGTGACCAGAAAACCTTTTTCGTTTATATTTTTCTATTTTCATTTTTGTAGTCAATAAACCCACGTTAATTTTAACTCAATAATTTAAGAGTTGTGTTTTAAATCTCGGATATCCCTGGCCGATTTTCGTACTCAGCCCATTAGATTTGTGATACTGGTATCGAGGCAAATATCTCCTGGTCTGTCGTAGACCCCAAGACGTCTACTGGTGCCCAAAATAAATAAGACAGATCCATTGGTGGAACGGCGAGTTTCTGATCCGGAGACTAGCCGCTCCACACTACTAAATTTATGATCCCACTCATATAATCACCCTTTACATAATTCATATCTTACATATAATACTTTTACAGCTAATCCTAATTCCCTCTTTCTTTTTAGACGAAGTTTATAATCAATAATCACTTTTAACACAGATTCTAATTTAAATGTTTGAAAAACGGCTTTTGTAACTTAAATAAAAACAAAAAAACAAACACAACTCACAAAAAGTTAAGAAATAAGCAGCAGATTTAAAAGAATGGAATCTAGAAATATGTTAGGTCTAAAAAGAATTGCACAGCTTTTAGCACTAATCTTTGGGTTTCAAAAACATATAATATTCAAAACTTATTCACTAATGGTGTTTAAAACGTTTAACTGTGTCATAACACAATGTTCAATGGCAACTTTCGCAAATTTAACGGAATAACAACTATGAAAATCCAAAATTCTAAACGCAGTAGCTCTGATTCAGAGCCAGAGCAGCAAAGGAGGGGGCCGTTTCCCCTGACAACGGCAGCAAGATAGAGCGGCGCACACACACAGGCAGAAAGTAGTGTTTTAGCAAAAACAGAAAGAAGAAGAACTTTCAAGATTACTTTTTTAAGCGAATATAACTGATGTTGTTCTTTAAACTTTTGTCATCCAAGTCTAGAAGTGATCACTTTCCACACTTGTAACAAAAGGCACTCTTGTCTTTAACGTTTCCTTCTATTTTATCGAGGTAGCAAACTAATTTAAACTCAACTAGTTTCCATCGGCAGAGACCAATCGCACGTCAAAAATCCCCGGAATGTGGACATGGGAAAACAATTTTAAACGCTCAGTCCAAAAAACAGGACACAAAAAAATATAGTGAGAGAGCGAAAAAGAGTCCCGGAGCCGGTCGCCTCTCCAGCCTGCTGGACCGCTCCCAGGCCCCAGACACTCTCAGCTCTCCCACGCCGAGAAAAAAGAAACAAAGAAAACTCCCTCAAAACAATCCAGAGAATGGCACACACTGAGCCGCACATCCTCCACCAAATCTGTCAGGGATGAAGCAGACAGAGACGGATCGTGGTGCGCCAAACTCTGGAAGTTTATTTAAGTTTCTCTCAAGTTCCAGTGGTTTCAATTGTTTCTTTCTCTCAGACAGAATAAAGGCAGTACACAGTTTATATAGTCATTGTCACGTCACACATCGAAAGACATACGTGTCACAAAGAGACAGTCAAATCATAGTCATAACATGGAGTCCTTGTAGAGTCCTTGTAGAGTCCTGCACGTAGGCCATATTGCTATCTAATACTAACAGATCCTTGCAAATCGGCCCGTGATTATTCGTCGTCAGCAGCTGCCGGTGTGGGGGGGGGGTGGGGGGGTGTGTGGAGGGTGTATGGTGTAGGTGTCGATGGCTGTATGGAGATTGCGATGGGGGTGGGATGGAGCTTTGGGGTGGACGTCTGCTCCACAAGAAATTGAATTTCATGCTGTTTCAAAGTTCTGGCAGTCATTTTTCTCAAAAACAAAAAGCACATTTGTTAACACATTTCAAGATCCAAACATTAGGTGAAGGGTAATTCTAAATCAAGAAACAGTTTCAAAGTTTCACAATGACTTTTAACACAAGTATTCTAAACCTGGTGTTAAACTTTTCTATAATTCTTGCTACTTTTTTAGACTTTTTTCACACAACAACTCATTCTTGTAAAATCACTTCCCAATGTATTTTTTCCCTCTTATTCAACTTTCTCTTCCCCAGCTGAAAAACTAACTTCTCTCTCTCTCTGAGCTACTTGCAAATTTTGACATAGTCATGGAAAATCATGTGAACAAAGTAAAGGACAAGGAAACACATGACCTTTATCTTGGGAAGTCAATTCAAAATGAACTGATTCAAGTAATGAGTGAGAACGTTTTGGAAGAAATTGAATTAGGTGTAGGGCCCCTATGCTGACTTCTGCTTAGGGCCCCAATAAGGCAAGCACCAGCTCTGCTTAAAACCCACATATCACCAGTGTTGTGCCAGTTCACAGCTTTTATGAACTAGTTCAAGTTCAGTTCATTCATGCTCAAAG